>PVLD010005716.1:0-108817 GCA_004027595.1 Dinomys branickii
AGATTCAAACTGTGGAGCTATAAATTCCACAGACAGTTCAGCAGGCAAAGGTCTGCTGCAGAGGCTGCTCCAATGGTTACTTCTCTTTGGGAGAATGTCCCTTAAGCTGTCTGCTGAGATTTCCGCTTCTACTCCCTACCCCAAGACCTGGCCGGGGTGAATAAACAGCTCGCCACCCCAGGATTCTTGCAGATAGGCCTCTCAGGTGTTCCTCCCTGGGTGGAGCTCCTTCCTCCCTCACAAAACCCGTTGGGGCGCCTAAGTAGGTCTTCCCACCCGGGAGATCCCGCAGTCCTTAAAGCTGCTTTGTTGTCTCTCGATGGGCTGAGCTTCTTCCCGATTCAGGAAAAACCAGTTAGAGTGCGCACTTAACTCACCCTGTGATCGTGCAGACAGGAGTGCCGTTCAGATGTTTTTCCCTGGATGGAGATTTTCCCCGACTCAGAAATCCCGCCGGCCGGTCGCTGTTGCTCCAGTTCGCACAGCGCTGGCTGCGGGGGTGGGGTTCTGAGCGGGATCCCGGAGCGCTGCCCGGTTTGGCGCAGTTTGTCCCAGTAGCGCATTCTCTGTCGGGTTCAGGAGCTGAAGCCGTTCTTCCCTCCGCACTCGCTCTCTCGGCTGGTCGTCTTCTTCCCAGAAGTCCTCATTTCTGTCTTCATATTGCTATATTTCATTGTTTGGGTGGTAATCCTCTGGGAGGTTCTCTCTCTGCTGCCTACCCAGTCACCATCTTCCTGGAAGTCCCCAAGTATCTTACATTCTATGTGTGGTGGAAATGATTAGTGGGAGTGGACTATTACTAATGAAGTGTCAATAAACTAAATTCAGAGACATATGGAAGAGCAGGGCCAAGTTCTATTGTCTAACAAAGAAAATATTAACCTGTTGGAAAAAAACCTATTGTCCAACATAAGCTCATATTTACACAGACATTCAAATACACTTTGGGTTTGTAAGATCAGAAATTACTAAAATATTTTATTCTGTTGCTTGTTATTAACTCCTACTACTGTTTCTTTATGTTTTACATCCTTTAACATTCACCAGTTTTTAGTGGTAAGGAAACAATACGCTGATAGATGCTTCTTTATTAACATGAGAGGAATCTGAACCGTGCAGAACACTTGACAATAATGAAAACTATATGGCTTTTATGAAATGCTAATACAACTAGTAATATATATTACTTCCTCGAGTTCTGGAAGGTATAACATTGATTCTATTTGCAGATGAGGAAACTGAGTTTCACAGAGGTTAAATAACGCACCTGAGGTTACACAGTCAGTGGCTTTCAATCATCCTAGCTCCTTTACCCGGGTCAATTTCCCCCTGAAAACCACTGAAGCTCAGACTGGGGAGCTGTAGTGTATCCAGAATTAATCAGAGACTAGAGTTTGAAGGATGAAGGAGAAGAACAGTGGCTGGAGGCCTCCCCACTCTGTTTGCCCAGCTCTTTCAGCTTTACCCACCACAGCCACAGTGTGGTCCCACTGAAGAAGCAGAGAAAACTAAAAAAACCCCTTGCTGCTTCACCATTTCCCTCCAACTATAGCTTTCACAGCAGCTTTGTGCTCAGAGAACATGGCAGGGGCAGACAGTACAAAGCCTTCTTAGTAACACACAGAAGTTGTCCAGGTAGCCCCTACCCTGACAAATACTGACTCCTCTCCCTACCCAAAGCAAAATTGAAGTTAAAATAAAGAGCCAGAAACTCCATACCCCTGCCAAAGCCGCAGAAAACTTTTGCTGAGTTATACAAGCAGAAAACGTTTTTGCAGAACACATTTGCATTTGAAAGTACCGACACATCCTAAATATGCAGTGTATGTACAGATCTGTGCAGGAGCAATTAGGAACAGAAATAACCAACGCAACTGAATTAGAGTTGATGAGTTTTGGTGTTCTAGGCAGCCACTTCTTTTACATAACTCATCCTTTGTCGTCCTTGGGGTCTTAGATTAGATGTTACTTTTCACACCAAGTCTCCCCAGATGCCCAAAGCTAGATTGTTTCCTCTAACACTTTTCATTTTGCATTTCTCCTTTGCAAAGAATTTGTCACCTGATATCAGTATTGCCATTTTGCTTCTCCATCTTTGTCACCAGACTGCAGGCTTGACAGGAGCTGGAACATCTACTTTGGTTTTTAGTATGTTAAGGATAAGTAAATAGAAATGGATAAATGGATAAATGTGGGATAATTGCTTACAAAAGTAAATAAGCTACCTGACTTTCACAGCAGCTCCGATTGTAGAAAGTGTCATGTATGCTGTGGTCAATGGTGGGCACAACTGAGTAAAACATACAGAAGCCTGAGAAAGGAAGGATGAGAAGTAACAGGCTAGACTGCTGTAACACTGTCACTCTCCCTACTGGATAAGAACTCTGCTCAAATCCTCTTTGTAGAGGCATTGGTAATTGCGTGACTATGATCTGGGAGGTACTAAGTTATTATCACTATCTACCCATCTATTTGTACACATATCTATTATCTATGTACTTACTACCTAGCTATTAATTAGCTAACTATCCATTCATCTACTAATTATCTAACAAATTTTATCTGTTTTTCCATACATCGCTCCATCTATCCACTCACCCATCTGCCATCTGTGGCTGGTGAAATTCTAAAGATGTCTCCCAAGATTGCTACAAATCTGTGTACTACTGAAAGAAAATTTGCAGATACAATTATTTATCAGCTACCTTTAAAGCAGTGACGTTATACTCAACTATCAGTGTGGGCCCAAGTGTAATCACAGGAGCGCTCACGAGCAGAAGCAACAGGAGAGAAACCAGCAAAAGGAGGAACACAGGCCACCTCCCACAGGCAGAGTGGTCCCAACCGAAACTCGCTGAGGACATGTGAACATCAGCCTTACTATCACAAGGAACTGAACTTGGCCAAAAAGCTGAATGACTTCAGGAGGTTTAGCGCCAGAAGCTCTAGGGAGGGACACATCCTGATTAACGCTGGCTTTATGAAACCAGAGAAATGTAGCTGACTACTTCTGATCTGTAAAACTATGAGATAAAAACTTAATGCTTTTTAAACCCACTACATTTGTGGTAGTTCAACAGAAAACAACAGAAAATTAATACACTATCCATTAATCAATTAACTATCCACCCACTATCTCTGTACCTAGCATCTACTACCTATCTATCACTCGTCTACTAGCTATCTGACTAGTATCTATCATCTATATGTGTTGCCTACAATGGTCCAGTCCCCTTAATGACAGCCTTCTCTCTCTGACTTCCCACCCCTGGCCCCAAACATACAGTGTTGCTCCTGGGAAAGGCTGGCAGCCACCAGAAAGCCTGGCTAGTGACTGCCAGATGTGGAACCCTCTCCAGCCTGCTCTTGCCCTAATACCCTATGCCTCTCCCCAGAGCCTCAACCTGGCTTCTGTCCTCTGTTGTTACCCTCTGTTGACCTTCACTCAAATAATCAGCTAAGATCTGGGTCTTGCCTCCACTCCTGGACACTTAACTGCAGTCAATAGTAAGCACTCGTGACCTCATCGTTATCTGGGGCCAAGCAACGACCAGCATCCCGACGCCACTGTTGTTTTGGAAGGACCTCAGAAAATCACCTCAGTGTACTCACGTCTATGAATGGGATCACTTTTGTTCTCAATGGATATTTTTGTTTCTTTCATAAAGACCTGATTTCAAACAACGGTTTCAACTATTATTAAGATGCCCAGAGCAGGAAATTGTCACTCGTATTCACCACTCTGGAACTAAGAAGCATTACCCCTTAGAGAACAGTGCCAGCAGAGGGCTGAGGGCCTATTGGGAGGTGTTACCTCTCACAGCAGCACTTAGGCAATATTTCTTTGTAAAAGATACTGTGCTGTCCTTCCAAAATGACATAATAGAGTCAAAATGGCCATATAAATCCAACTTCATAAAAGAAGAGTCAATTTTAACTATCAAAGTTGCTGGAAATATAAGTCTTACATCATATTACTTGCACAGTGCTGGATATGGGTATTTTATATAAATACATAGATGTATATCATGTGTATATTAAAACACATATGAATTTTGAGCCTTTTCCTTATGCCAGGCATCAGACACATTTCAATTTGCACTTCCTCCCATCATCTTCATAACTCCATAAAATATGTTTTGCTATTTTCTGCATTTACAGATGAGAGATTAAGAAACTTGCTCATTGTCACACAGCTAGAATGCAAGCAAGCTGGGATGTAAACCTAAGAGTCCAAACGAAGGCTTGTTTTCTCAACTGACACACTGCATTTTGCTAACATCATAACAAGAGTCACGAAGGGTGTGATGGAAGAAGCATCTGGCTTCTTTTGATGAGTCACATCACATCACTGACCCTCAGTCGTGAAATGAGGGAGATGGACCATGAATTTCCTGCAGCTCTATGTGCCTACAGTGATCTGCAGTTTCCTGGAGAAGCTCCCTCTGCTTGGGTCGCTCTCTCATCACAGCACAGAAAAGGGACGCGTGGTTAATTTGTATCGTTACCACTATGTATCT
The DNA here is from genome assembly GCA_004027595.1 of Dinomys branickii. NCBI lineage: Eukaryota > Metazoa > Chordata > Mammalia > Rodentia > Dinomyidae > Dinomys > Dinomys branickii. Next base: position 4,521 of record PVLD010005716.1, read on the forward strand.
TTTCTACACTGCTTGGTGTCATGCTCACTGCTGTCCTTCCCTTTTGCTGAAGATCATTTAAAACCCTGTTTAACCACCCTTAACGATGCTCTTTCCAAATGTATAGTGAAATGAGAGGCTTTCAAAGGTGATTTCTCTGCACCAAGGGCACATCAGGCTCTGGAGAACACTAAGCCGGCACCCTGGCTCTGGAGCATGTAGGTGCAATGACGCCTATGCCAACAGCAGAAAGAATCTGGTCTAGGGAGAGATGGATGTGTTGACTAGTCCTTTACGCAGAACTTGAGTTAGAGTATCAGTCTGTGATTGATAATACTTGCACGCACCAACACTCCTTAGGAACTACCCACCCCTACCCTGGAACACTGGCTGAGTAGCAGATGGTATCAGGAAAAGAAATACATTTTGTTAAAATAATCAACTCCAGTTGGTGACAAGTGCTGAGGTAAAATGTGCTGGAAGACGGGTCTCAGCTCAGCAGAAGAGTACTGATCAGTTAGTGATGTCTGCCGGGAGCAGAGGATCAGAAAAAAGGCGTGAGGCTCACCGCCAGTTCTCAGACCCTTATAAAACCAATCCTAGCACAGGCTTTGCAACTAAGTTAGCATAGGTTCAAAGCTCAGATCAGTCCTATAATACTAGGGAAATTTCTTCTAAAATGGGATACGAGAGTAAAGATTCACTAACTTGCTAACAATTATTAGAAGGATCCCAAGATGAAAAAACAGTGCAAAGAGCACTGCTAAATACAGCAGATATGTTTAACCTTCTTCTTCCTTAGATGTGTTTAACCTTCTTCTTCCTAATCCTGGGTTGGGACACTAACCACAAACTGGTAGTTGGTGGTGCGGTTTCACCTTCAGATCTACTTCAGCTGGCCCGTGTTGTCAGCTTGCAGTGCCTAAATAACACAGCAATTAGTTACCAGCTTACTTTATATTTTAGAAAACCTATCTATCTTCTTTAAATCTTGCTCTGACAACACTGGCCCCACTTCCACATGACGACAATCTACTGGAGCTGATTAGTGACTTCTTCCTTGAGATAGTTCCTGACCCCTTTCTTCTCTCTTTCATTGTGATATATGTCATGTATCAGGAAAGTGCACAAAATAGATCCACAGTTTAAATAGTGACTTTCATCTATTGGGAGAGTTTTATGTAAGCGAAATGTTATCAAATGCCTTCTTTTGAGTCCAGCTGCTTCTGCTCAATGTCAGCATGGTTGTGATTCACTTGTGCAGATGGATTTCATATTTTTATTGCTGTATATGTCGTGCCCTCTTTAGTTTTACTCTGGGTCATCACTCCACCCTATTATAATGCATTTGCATCTGTGATTTTTACATCAGGTCATACAGCTCCCCCAATAAGAAAACAATTCCCATCAAAAGCATGTTCTGTCATCTGGCCACTCCAGACAAGGCTCCCAGTTCATTCTGCTGTCCCATTGGGAGCTCAGCATGCTGATATCCCCCGAAGGCTTACACAGGAGATTCAGCCTATGCACCTCCTCACTTGCTGTCTCAATTCCCAGTGACCTTCTGAACCCTTCTGTTAAGTAGCTGGCAGTCGAGGTTGACCCCCCCCCCCCCGCCGCATTTATTGGTCCTTTCTTCTCAGTAAGGAATTAAGATAATCAGCAGAGCTGGGGCCAGATCCTCCTTCTGATAGCACATGGAGCAGCTGAAAACAGCCCCATCCGTGGCGCTTCATCATTACCAGGGCTTTATGAGTCTTTGTCCACCTCTCAATCTGTGCCGATAGCTCCTCTGCCAACCCAATTTGAATTAATTTGTCAAGCAAAATTTTGTGAGATAATATATCAGCTGCATTACTGAAATAAGATGTATGACTTCTTCTGTGATTCTTTCATCTTCTAATTTAGCCATTCTATCAATAAAAGCAATCAAGTTTTCTTGGCAAATTTTTCTTTATAAATCATCTTTATGGGTCATGGATCCACATTCTTCTTGATGTTTATGGATTTTCATTCCTAATATCTGTTCCATTGTTTTTCTACAGTGGCATTGAGACATCCAAGACAATGAGAATGGGGGGGATGATTTCCAATATAATTCTGGTGTAAAAGGCTTAGGTATGTTTAATGGGCTTTTTCTACCAATCCCCCCATGGTGGGAAGAGAGCCAAAGCCCAGCCTCTTAGACTGGCAGATGAGGATTTCAATCACCAGACCCCAACCAGCCTCCTGTGTTTCATGTCTGCTGTGCATGAAAGACATAACAGAGTATATCATAATCTTTAATCCTTCTTTTCTGTTGTGTCTCTTGGATCAGACGGAACTCCTCAGGCTGTGACAAAAGATAAGGTGATAGCCCTAGGTGCCACCTGTTCTTATTCACTTCTTCTCCCAATCCCCCCATTCTGCTTCCCATCCTAAAAGATATAAAGTCACAATAGTAGATTGAACTTTTTTTTTCTAAATTCTTCACTCGTTTCATGTTGCAGAATTATGTAGTTAGAAGTAGTTCTCAGTGACAGAGATTTCGACCCCCAGTGAACTTTTGGTAATGTCTGGAAACATTCTTGGCTGTCATGACTCAGGAAGAACACTACTGGAATTTACTAAAGAAATGCCAACATCCTACTTTGCACAGGACAACCCTGTGCATTATCTGGCAACACAGTGAGAATCCCTACTCTGTGCCCTTCACTTTGTTAATTCTTAGTGAGTATATATCTCTCTTCGGTTACATGCAACAAAATGCTGAGTCTAGTGCACAAGCCCACATTTGCCCAACCCCTATTGTCATAAACATATGGTCTGCAGAAGGATTCTGCATTTGATTGTGCACAGATGTGCCTAACAAACAGGACAGTGGGGCTAACCCCAGCTCTAGTGAACCACTAAGCAGGCAACGCTAACAACTGTATCTGGCTCAGAAAGAGCGCAACTTTGCCCAATTTTCGTGATTCTCAGAGTGGTAAAAGAGGAATCCATGGGCTTTCCTGCAACTCTTAAGTTCGCATTTCACCTATTAAATTTCTAGGTAGTTAACTTTGTGCTGTAAGACTCTTTAAGAAGAATATGAGGAATGGTCTGTTCCATTAATATGCAAACCTGAATTCATACTACTGCCTGGACACATTGTGGCTTGTTTGTAACTAGCCTCTAAGCATAATTCTTCTTTTCCCTTCCTGTCAACAATCCTCACCAGAAGCTTACCGCCATCTAAGAAGGACATGATGTCAGCTGAGCACCTTGACCAACACCATGGTGGCAGGTAGCAGCCTATGATGCCCTGCAAGTCTCCAACCCTAGGGTGGACGTACTCTGTGGAATCCCTGAAAATGTGAACATGATACCACTCCCATGACTATATTGTGCCTTACCATAATAGACGTGGCCCAGCTCTCGTATGCTCCAAGTAAGTTCACCTTAGGATAGCACTTTAAATCTAAGTCTAGATATCAGTCACGGCACAGAGTTTGACCCAGTACTGCTAACTTTTATATGACAAGGCCTACAAGGCAAGGAACTTGGGCAGCCTTTAGGAGCAGACCACTGGGTGACAGCTATCAAGGAAATAATAGCCTCAGTCTCACAGCCACAAGGAACTGACTTTCACCAACAGTAGAAGAAAGAAAACAGATTCACCTGTAGAGATTCCAGAAGAAAACTCCTTCCAGCCAATAGCTCGATGTCACCTTGTGATACAAACCTGAGCAGAGAACCCAGCCACGCTCTACTGGACTTCTGAACCACAAAGCTGTGAGCTAATAAACAGGTGTTGTTTTAAGACGATAAATTTATAGTCACTTGCTACAAAGCATGGAAAATTAATACAACTGTGAACAGATCTCCAGCTAAAGCAAACAACTCAGATTCTTTGCTAACCCCAAAACACTTACTATCCCCTTGTTTTTCTTCCCACACTACTAAAGACATAGTTGATTTACCTGAGATCTTGAAAGCTCAGTTACATCTGAATAAAATTTTTCAGAATAAAGCCAAAGGAATTTACTCTGAATAGAGTTGGGCCACAGTTTCTTTTAACATAGCACTAATACTCAAAATTTCACCCGGACTCAATCACACATTAATGCTTATTTTAAAGTCTTAGATTATATTATTTCAAAATAAGATGCAAATATAATTAAAAGAAAGAAGCAGTCACCCTAATAGGTTGAGCTTTATACCCCAGTACAGGAGAATTTTATGGCAGAACTCTGGATTATTTAATATTCACTTCATCTCCACTGGAGGCTGTGAGGCTGAATAGAGATGATGTCTTGGGATTGTTAAACATAACTCCGGAATGCGTGCCTGAAACACATTCTGGTTGATAGAGGATGTAAGATAGAACAGCCACAGTGCTCTGTGCTAATGTAACTCTTCCCGCTGAATCTCCCTGCTTAGCCACAGTAAGAATTTTAAAGTATTTTGGGCCAAATGTTCATCTATTTGCAATTTAAGGATATTTAAAAACTTATCCACTAAGTCCCACCATAATTTGAAAGATATATTGAAAAGTAGTATTGGGACTTGAGAGAAGACACTTTGATCATGAATTAAATTTTCATAACACTACTACAACATTTTTGATAGCACGTTTGTATGTCTGGGAAGCATTTCACTCGAGTTCAGCTGTACCATTTGCATTTTTAATATTCAGTATTTTTTACCTTACACTTTTTGACCACATCAATATAGGACCTAAGTAAAGTACTGGCGCTTCCAAATTGTTTGCGGCAGAATGTTCTTATAAGTTTCTTTTAAATAGATTATTTCATAAAAATACTATTTTCTCTTGTTACCGGGATAGAGAGTTCTTTACCAGTGATTAGTATCAGACAAATTGTAGCTATAACAAATATAGAATAAAAGAAAAGCTTAGCTGGGTGCAGTGGAAAGTGCCTATGATCCCCAACCCCTAACACTTGAAGGCTGAGGCATGTCTGTAGCAAGTATGAATCTGGTCTCAAAAAAGAAAGAAAAGAGACCAACAGTAGGCTCTTTTCCCTAATTAAAACTTATAGATTAAAATACATGTTTACAAAATGAATGTAAACATGCTATATATACGGTTGTTTTTTTATATAATCTAAACCAATATACTGGCTATTAGTTAAAATGGGTTTGTTTCCTAATATTTAGAAAGGCTCTCAAAGAAGGCTGTGAAAGGTCTATTTTGCTTTGAAAGTCTCTCAGGAATTGCTGACTAAATGCCAATTTTCTTCTCCTACCAGTCCCTTAGAGCAAAGGGCGATGCTCAGAGTCATATCAATTGTCACAAAATGATGTTTAATTTTAGATTTCTTTTCAACAAATTTCTTTTCAACATTGAATTAGCTAATACACATGTATGTCATCTATACATATATTCATGTGTTACATGCATGTGTGGTTTGTCCACGCATGCTCACATGTGCATGTATATGCATGTGCATGCACACAGAGGAAGCAGAAGTCCATTTCTTCCTTTCTGATTTTCCTTTTCCTTCACGCACACCCACTCACCCTTTTGTTTCTCTTTGTGACATTAATGTAAATTCTTATGGAGAAATGTGAAGAGGTGAAGAAAGAAAGGTGAAATGATACTCCTTTAGACTTAGAGATGACTGTGGGGCTTACTACAGATGATTTTATGGATATGACTATTTTCATACTAGTTGCCTGTTGTATTCTGTATCTTCTGATTTATCTCTGCTGGAGATAGTCCCAATAATAATCAATATGGCAGAAAATAAAAAGGCTATCCTACATAAAATAGAATGAGCTAAACAATTAAATTTCTAAATGTGGAAAGTGGGATGAATTCCTGTCCATATTGTATTTTACCAATCCTAGAGTACAACTCGGAGTTGTACTCATATCATTAGAAGTGACAGAGAGTGTGGAATACACTATGACAGCCTTATGGTTAGTTTGTTATTCCCATCCTTAATAGTCCTATCTTTTCCCTTTCTCTAGTTTCCAACATGGACACTTAACCTAAGTGTCCTGTTTTTCTCAACATAATTACTGAGCTTGAGTAAACATGTAATTCACAAGGAGATAGATTTCCTTACTAGAATTTGCATACAAATGATATGATGGAGGAATACCCTTTATACTGATGTGAGGAATCTGACCATTGTCATTAGCCACATGGAAATCACTTGTCTGTGAAGTGAGGAGAACCAGAAACAAGTAGAGAAAACAGAAACGGGATGGATGGATGGATGAATGGATGGATGGATGGATGGATGGATGGATGCATAAACAAATGGGGGATGAGTCTTACCTTGTCCTTCCAACCTTTATAGGGAACAGAAGTACCAATAACTGTTCCAAGTATGAAAGTGTTCCTCCTCAATGTGATAATCTACTCATAGTTCAAATTCATTATCTACTTTGGTTTTGTTTCTCAGTGATAGCAACTTAAATTCTTATACTGCTAGGTATATTTAGTAAGCCATCAGCCTTAAGAAATAGAGCAATCTGCATAATAAGCACCCTCTCCCACCAGCCTTCAAACCCAGAGCCATAGAAATGCCTACTCCTAAGAGATAAATGGGTCACACTGCATGTTTCCCAGAGGGAAATGGGGTCTGCTGGTTTTTGGACCAGTTGGTACTCATTCTTCAGAGCCACTCTTTCATACCTTGGTCTAAATCTTTCCCCCCAAGTGTATCCTGTTCTTTCATGAAGTAGACTCCATGGCTCTCTTTCCTCACTAGTGCTTAAAATGTGACCACGGATGAACACGCTTAGGCCCAAGCTGAGGTCTTGGCAACCTGGGCTCATCTCATTCTCTACCACCTGTGCCTCTGGACTCTGCTGCCAGAGCTTGGCAGATGATATACTTGCTGGGCCAATCACTGGCTGTAGATCGATAACAGGATGGCCTCAAGCCTTTGGCATGTATGTGGGGATTTCTAAATCCAAACAAGAAAAAATGTACCAGGTGCGAGGAATGGTTTAAAGTCATTTCCTTAGAACATCATAATGTCCAGCATTCCATCATGTATAGAAATCTTTGGATCCTGATTCAAATAAACTAATAATAAAGAAATTACAAACCATGACTGAATATTTGATAGCAGTAAGTAGAGAGAGAAGAGAGAGAGACTCTCTCCTACTGTCATTATTATATACAATAATAGTGCTATGAGTATGTGTTTAAGGTTTTCTATGTTTTGGAGATACATAATGCTATGGTTTAAATCTAGGCTGTCCCCTATAATACCGTGTGCTCAGAGGTGGGGCTTTGAGGAGATGATTGGATCATGGCAATGGTATAGCCGTCAGTGGACTGATCCATCGATAGGTTCATAGCTAAATATGCTTTTAGGAGGTGGAGCCCTGGTTGGAAGTGATGCGTCATTGGGGACATGCCTTTGGAGGGTATGTCTCCCTCAGCAGCCCCTTCCTTCTTTCTGTCTCTCATTCTCCTCCTTGCCTCTGCTTCCTTCTTCTTCTTCCTTTCCCTCTCCCTATTTCTGTCTCTCTCGGTCTCTTTCTGTCTGTCTCTCTCTCTCCTCTCTTTTTTTTTTTTTTTTTTTTTTTTGCGGTTCTGGGGATCGAACTCAGGACTCTGCGCTTGCTAGGCAAGCACTTATTCCACTGAGCTATATCCCCAGCCCTCTCTCCTCTCTTTCTCTCTTTTCTCTCTCTCTCTCTCTCTCTCTCTCTCTCTCTCTCTCTCTCTCGTTCTCTGTCTCTCTCCCCCTGTCTCTCTGTCTGTCTATCTCTCTCTCTCTCTCCCTCTCCTTTCTGGATGTCACGGGTGAGCAACTTTCCTCCCCCAGGCTTTTCCACCATGCTGTGAGCTAAAATAAGCCTCTACTTTAAGTTTTGATAGTCAGGTATTCTGTTCCAGGGACAAGAAATGGCTTAATGTACACAGGGAGGTATATATGGATAAAAAGATATGAAACCTAGATCAAGCAATGAGGGTGAAAGGGTTGGAGAGAAATGGGTTGGGGTAGAAATGAAACATATCTGCTGATAATTGCTGAGTGATCATCACATGGGTTTTCAGTGTACTATTCTATTAATTCCTGAGTATGCCTGAAATTCTTCATAATAAAAACTTAGGAAAAAATTTCAAGCATCTCATTTGAGATTCTGTAATCTTTTCACTGCAAGTAAGTGTATATATCTAAATTAGCATTTCTCAGATGTATTAAACCTAACTGAGTGATAGAAGTTGTTTTGAAATGTTTAGTTCTCATCAGGAATATATAAGAGAGTTAAACTTTGTACATTATGCCAAAGCAAGCTAGGAAAAGGGATCATCCAGAGGAGACAACATGGCTGAACAGAGGAGGAACCTCACTCAAAGCTACTCAGAGAAATTCAACTGAAACACAGGTAACTGGAAGAAAGGGGAGGGACCTACATCCTGAAACTAAAATCAACCTGACATAAAAGACTAATAGATCAAGCAAAATATAGATAAAGGACTTCATAAAATAGCCAGCCAGCCCGGCTGGCTGCCAATGGGCCACTGTATCGGGATGATTGTCCACCATACTTGGAATCTTAAAGGAAGGAGAAGAAAAAAAGAATATACTAAAAAGAATGGCTAAAGCAAACCGCACAGGATAGACTTGGGATATAAGGTACCCTGCCTCTTCTGCCTTCCTCCAAACAGAAGACGCCACAGTCCAGCAGTAAATTCTGTGGACACAAACTGCTCCCTCCCTGATGATCAGCCAGTTTTCTTTTTTTTACCTTTTTTGCTTTTCCTTTTTCTTTTCTTTTCTTCCCATTCCTTTTGAGCGCCATAGTGCTAACTGGAACCACCACAAACAAGATTAAAGACTACAAGGATGCATAGTGAATTGAACAGCTAAGCCCTCTCCCATGACCTGTGGTTAGAGAGGCACAGGAAGTTGAACAGCCTCACACTTCAGGACTGTGCAGGCCCATGCTACTGGGGGCAGGAGCAGAAAGGCACCTCACAGCAACACCCTCATCTTGCCTGAGGAAGTTACAGACTACAGCGGAGGCCAGTGACAGTGGCAGTAGAACTTATAAAGCAACAAATGGGAAGTTAGTATCCTACTTCAGGAGAGGAGTGAGAATTGGGGCTGAGCAGCATTGGAATGCGGCAGTAGGAGTGGAAGCACAGACTATATCACAGCATCCCACCCCACCCTGGAACATACGATCTGAGAGGACAGAGACTTGCCAGGAGAAGAGGAATACATAAGGGAGAGCAAGCACCAGGAAAAGTTAAAGATACATGGGACTGGGAACAGCCTGTCTCTGTCTGAAAAAAACACCTCAACTGGTAAAGAGATATAGCCAAAAGAAACAGGGTAAGGAGTGGTAGGCCACCAAGAGATATACAGAAAGTATTGGCTGAAGACTGTAGCCCCAAGCTCCCACATCTGGAAGCCAAGACCAGCCTTATATCCAGCACAAACTCTACTGAAGTCTTAGCAGTATTCTCTACTAGTTTTGGACTCTCAGTGAACACCAGAAGAATTTTGCTTTTTTATTTTAGTTTTCTTCCTTTTTTGCTGGTTTGTTTCCTGTTCCTTTTCCTTTTTTTTTTCTTTTTCATATTTGTCTGACTAATCTGTTTGTCTTCTTTCCCTCTTTCTTCAATTTACCTCTCTAGACTTAATTATATATTCAAATGAGTGAATAGTTATATTCTTTCTAATTTTTCTGGTCTACTTCAATAATCCCTTGATTACTCTTTCATTCTTTCTCTTCTGCCCTCTTCTCTAGTTTCCCAAAGCTTGCATGATCATCCTTTGTCTTCTAGCCTGGCTTCTACTTTATTTCTTTTCAGTTGCCTCTCTTCTACACATTATCCTTCTTAAATTTCCCCCACCACAGGGTAAAACCACTCTACCAAAGGGAAACACTTTACATACAAGCTCCCACTTTATGATCAATTCTATTATATAACTGTAGATTTTGCTTCTATGGTTAAAGGTACAAAACTAATAGTTACCACAGTTAATTAGTTTCTAAACAGTGCTTGATGCAATTATCAGTGCTAACTGTACTACTTTAGCTAGGATGTCATATCTGTTTTAATCAGTTGTTCTCACTTCTGTACCAACACTAGGAAGTTCTGGAATAATAACTTCACCACACCCCAGTACCAGAAGACTGGGGACTGAGCTAAATAGATACCAACATCACACTTTTAATTGGAAAGGTAGGATCTTGGGACAGACACAAACCAACAATCTCCTACACACAGAAGACATTCCTGAAGAACAAACCTTCCCTAAAGAGCCCTGGATGCTAGTAATAAAGCTTCTTTCTACAACTTACAAGAATCAACGCAGAAAACAAAACAAAAACTTCTGAAATAAAAAATGACAAAATGCAGAAGCAAAATACAACCTCAGACCCCTAGCCCACTCAGAGCAAGTCCAAGAGGCAATGAGATAGAGGAAATGAAGACACACACCTGGCACTTCTGAAATGATAGCAACTGAATTAAAAAAAAATCCATCAGGCTACAGAGGAAATCATATCAAAAATAACCTCTCAGGTAAAAAAGAAGCATCAACACTCATAAAAGAATTGATCAGCAAATCTAGATAAAAAATAGATGATGATAGAGGTTAGAAACCATGAATGATCAATATAGGAAAGAACAGAATAGAATACTGAAATGGATTGAAACATATATCCAGGAAATTAAAAATTTCACTGAAAGCTGGCAAAACCACTTGAATAAAACTGAAGACAGACGTTCAAACTTTGAAGAGAGTATAATGAAAGGAAAGATTTCTTGAAAATAACAAAAGATCAGGAAATAATTTAAAAGCTGCAAAATTACACAAAGAAAAATAATATAAGAATAATTAGTGTCTATGAAAAGGAAAGAGTCAACAGAATGACATAAAAATTACTTGCAGAAGTAATGGCAGAAAATTTCCCATGAATGGCAAAAGAATTTGACATATACTTAAATGAGGTATATAGAACTCCAATTAGCCAGAACCAAAATAAATCTACAACCAGACATATAATAATCAAGATCCCAGAAATTTGGCACAAGAACAGAATATTAAAATCTGTTAGAGAAAAGAAATGGATCAGCTATAAAGAAAAGCCCATCAGAATCACAATAGATTTCTCAACACAAAACTTCAGGTCAAGAAGAGCTTGGAGTGAAGCATTTCAAGTCCTGAAAGAAAACAATTACCAACTCAGATTAGTGTACCTTGCAAAACTATCTTTCAAAATTAATGGAGAAATAAGATACTTCCATGATAAAGAACAACTGAAGAAATTCATGACCACCAAATTAACACTTCAAAGAGTAGTGAAAAATATTCTAGACAGAGATAAAAATGACCATAACTCCAAGAACAATAATAGAAAGAAACCACCAAGCAGGGAAAACACTTAAACAAAGGGGAAAGTAAAAAACCAACAGCAGGAAAATAACATGAAAAAGATAAGCCAATAGATATCAATTATAACCATCAGTGTGAATGGCCTCAATTCACTGATCAATAGAAACAAATTGGCAGAATAGATCAAGAAACAAGATCCAACAATATGCTGTGTACAAGAATCACATTTAACTCAAAAAAGAAATTCACAGACTAAGAGTCAAAGAACGAAAAACAATATTCCATGCCACAGGAACCCAGAAAAAAAGCAGGCATAGCTGCTCTGTTCGCAGACAATGTAAACTTCAAACCAAGAATGATCAAAAGAGATAAAGAAGACCACTTCGTACTTGTTAGGAAAAATTCAAAAAGAAGAGATGACAATCATAAATATGTATGCACCAAATACAGGAGCACCCAACTATGTAAGACAAATTTTAATAGACCATGAAAAAACAAATGAGCAATAACACACTTATAATGGGGGACGTTAATACTCCACTGTAGGGGCTGGGGATATAGCTCAGTGGAATAAGTGCTTGCCTAGCAAGCGCAGGGTCCTGAGTTCGATCCCCAGTACCGCAAAAAAAAAAAAAAAAAATACTCCACTGTCACAAATAGATCAACCAGATTTAAAAAATCAGCAAAGAAATATCAGAACTGAACCAAACCTGTGACAAAGTGGATGTAGTACATGTTTACCCAGTGTTCCACCCAAAAACATCAGAATACACATTCTTCTCAGCTACACATGAGACATTCTCTAAAATACACCATATGCCAGCCCATAGAACATGCTTAAGTAAATGCAAAAGAATTGAAATCATCCCGTGTATCTGACCATAGCACAATGAAATTGGAAATTAATGTCAAAAGAGACCTCAAAAACTCCATAAACACATGGCAATTAAATAATACACTCCTGAACAACCAATAGGTCACAGATGAAATTTTTAAAAAGTTAAACAAAGTCTACAATGTAACACAAATGCAGATATAACATACAGGAACCTGTGGGACACAGTGAAAGCAGTACTAAGACAGAAATTTATACTGGTAAATTCTCATAGTAGGCAAACAGACTGAGCACAAATAACATAATGCTGCACCTCAAACTTCTAGAAAAAGAAGAGAAAGTCAAGCCAAAAGCCCAGAGAAGGAAAGAAGGAAATTATGAAGATCAGAGCAGAAATTAATGCAAGTGAGACAAAGAAAACAATACAAAGAATTACTGAATTGAAGAATGAATTCTTTGAAAGAATAAATAAAATGGATAAACCCTTAGCTAATATTATCAAAAAAAGGAAAGCAAAGACTCAAATGCATGCAATGAGTAAAGAAATAACTGCACATCCTGTGGAAATTCAGAAGATCATCAATACCTACTTCAAAAATCTTTCCACTTGCCGGGCCTGGTGGCAAACTCTCTGAGAGAGAAATTAGGGAAATCACACCCTTCACTATACCATCCCCCCAAAATGAAATACTTAGAAATTAATCTAACAAAGGAAGTAAAGGATCTATACAGGGAAAATTACAGTACTCTGAAAAAGGAGATTGAAAAGGATATCAGAAAATGGAAAGATATCCTTTGCTCATGGATAGGAAGAACCACATAGTGAAATGGCCATACTCTCAAAATTTTAATACAGATTTAATGCGTACCAGTCAAAATACCACTAAGATACTTCATAGAACTACAGAAAACATTTCTAAAATTCATATGGAATGAAAGGAGACCTAGAATAGCAAAGGTAATCCTGGGCCACAAAAGCAAATTATGGTACTGTGATAAATTCAACATGGTACTGGCAAAAAAACAGACCTGAGGACCAGTGAAACAGACTAGAACATGCAGACACAACCAGAAACACAATCAGCCACCTTATCTGTGACAAAGGGGCCAAACATATTAACTGGAAGACAGATAGCCTCTTTAATAAATGGTGCTGGAACTGGCAGTCTACATACCAAAGACTAAAACTAGACCCATGTCTATCACCATGCACTAAAATAACATTAAAATAAATAAGAGATCTAAATATTAAAACTGAAAAACAGAATCTACTAGAAGAGAAAGTAGGTAGAAGTCTTGGAGACATAGCTGCAGGCAGAGACGTCACGAACAAAACCCAGACTGCATGGGAGACACTTCAAAGAATCAAAAACTAGGATTTAATCTTATTAAAAAGCTTTCACACAGCAAAAAATCACCAACAAAGTGAAAAAACAACCCACAGAGTGGGGAAAAAATCTTAACCAATTGTCTCTCAGACAAAGGACTTCTATCTAGAATATATAAAGAATTGAAAAAATCAGGGCCCCAAATTCAAAGACCCAGTTAAAAAATTGGCATCTGAGATGAATACACATTTCTCAGATGAAGAAATACAAATGGCAAATAAGTATATGAAAAAATGTTCAACATCACTAGCAATTTGAGAGACGTAAATTAAAACAATACTGAGGTTCCATCTCACTTCAGAAAGAATGGCTATACTCAAGAAGTCAACCAATAACAAATGCTGGAGGAGCTGTGGGGGAAAAGGAACCCTTCTCCACTGCTGGTGGGAGCATAGACTGGTGCAACCACTGTGAAAATCAGTGTGGATATTCCTCACCATACTAGAATTAGAGGTCCACTCAACCCAGCTATTCCCTTTCTGGGATTTTCCCAAAAGAATTAAAAACATTGTACAACATTGATATATGTGTACCCATGTTTATAGCAGCACAATTTGTAATGGCTAAATCTCAGAAGCAACCCAAGTGCCCATAAACTGAAGAATCGATAAAAAAGATGCAATTTTTTATATAATGGAGTACTACTCAGCCATTAAGAAAGATAAGTTGAGACTGTTATAGGTAAATGGATGCAACTTGAGACCATACTCATAAGTGAAATAAATCAGACTCTCATATGTAAACATCATATTGTCTCCCTGGTATGAGAAACTGAAAGAGTAAATAAGTTCTAAAATGTACAATAAATATTGTAAAATGGAAAGACACTGTTCAAAAGAAAAAAGGAACTAAGATATGTGAAAGGGGAAAGGACAGTAGGGAAATGGGGAAAATGCAAGTCGATTATATTATTCATGTCTCTTAGTTCATTAAAAGAAAAGCTTGGGTTAATATCAGTTGGAGAAATTTTTATGCCCATATGTTGTACCTTGAGCAACTACTTTAAACATAAAAACATGTAATATATTAACTACTCTTATTCTCCTATTATTTTGTTATGAAATTTTGTTTTACCTTTTCCTATAAAAAAGTGATATTCCATCAAACCACATAGATCCAGAAAATGTTTATTCTCAAACTAAACAAAGTTTTAACAACTCTGTCCAAGCAAAAACACTATCTCTCCATCTTTCAGAGTAAGTGGTTCATTTCCATAAGATGCCATCAATCACTTCTCAAACCTTACTGCTACAAACACATTCATCATGCCAGAAAAAAACATCTACAGGTTCTTCCACATGGTATTCAGAGACCCAAGGGAGTAGCTGTTTGAAGCCTGTTTGCTTAGAGGCCTTTTTAAGCAGCAAAATAGTCTACATGAATGGAGAGCTCAGGGTGCCTGATATATATCTGCCTGTTTCTCATTTAACTCTATCAAATCTTTGTGTGTATGTGTGAATGTGTGCGTGTATCATTGCTGCCCTCCCAGGAAAGGGAGTCTGTGCTTGGTTTTATAGAGACAATAAAAAGATCTTTGAAAATCATGTGCTGAATAACGCCATAGTCTGCTATGCGTCTTTTTTATGCACTGCGAGGAAGATGTCCTGTGTGTAGCAGGACCATCATCTGAGCATGGCTGGAGACAAAGCCTCTCAGGAATGTCTGGCTTTACTCTCCACTTCTGCCCAGCAGGACTCAGTGAGAAGGCAGACGGGTATAATGAGCAGAGCTCAGCCTGGTTGCTCAGGCATGGCTCTGAAGAAAGAAACACAACCTGATTATTCCCAGGTATGTCCCTGGCTGGCATCTCCTCCACTGCCTCTCATAACCTCGGCCACACCCAGCCCTAGTCAGCAGTGAGCTCTGATGACCTTCAGCCTTAAGGGTACAACCATACTCCATTTCCCACCAGTGCTGTCCAGGCGTCCCCACTAATAGAGGCTCACACGAAATAGTGGGGTGGAAGCTTCCTTTTGTATCTCTAAGCCGCTGAGCAAGGATGGTGAGTCTTGGCGCCACATTCTCCCCCGCCCTTCTCCAACTTCACTGGTTTGGCTTGATTAAGACTTCTGCCTTTGCCGCCTTATTTAAACTCCATTCCAACGGCTTTGACTCTTGCACCAGAATCACTTGAGGGTCCTTACAACACAGATTGCCAGATTCACCCCCAGAGCATTAGCCTCAGTAGAATTTGTATTTCTAAATGACTTGTTCCTGGCCCTTTGGGAAACTGTTCTAGAATTCTCTTTGGGTCTGGAGATTCTCTTGAATCGTGGTCTTTAGGTTGGTGACTTCCTTTGTTCTTAGACTGGACCTTCACCTTAACCTCAGAAAGATCATGACTTTTAGCCTATGTTGAGACTTTCACCGGCTCCTTCAGACCTCTGCTTAGACATCACCTTGGCATGTTTACTTAAAGAAAACAAAGTTCTCCATACTTTCTAGGATATTGTGATTGCAATTTATACTGCCTCAGTGCCAGTCCTATTGGACTGTCATCCACTGTGTGCTGTCACACTGTGGCCTCGCTGTGGTCCCAGCCCCACATAACCCAGCCAGAAGGATAGGGTTCCAACTCTGCATCTCTCTCCAATCCTGGACGCCTAATCCCATGCTGGAAACCTGGCTCTGGTGCTAGCCCTACTGATTTGTCTTGTGTTCATCACCATCATCACCACCACCATATCGCCGCCATGCTAAACAAGGCTTCCACTCAAGCCCAGCTGTACAAGTGAACAAACAGAAGGAATGTGGTGAAGTGTTTTACTCCTTAGAAGTTCTAGGCTCAAAAAAAAAAAAAAAATCAGTCTGTAGATTCCAAGGCTCTATCTTTAGGTACAGTGCTCCAATTCATGGGGCTAAGAGAGGATCTAAGCTTCGCTTTTCTCAGTTTCTTAGTGTTTACAGTGTGTGGCCAGGGCTGAGAGCCGCCGGCCCAGGCCTTCCTTTAACAAAGAGATCTCAAGACCCAGTGACGTGCCAGAGCTCTCCAAGCAGGTACTGACATCTGGCGCTAAGGCTCTGATCTCCTAATTCCCAGTTGAGAGATGCCTTGTGGGGAAAGAAGTAGATGCCGCCTTCCCACTCCCAGGCAGAGCTGAACAAGAGTAGGAGTGATCAGCATTACCCATGAAGTTTGTTCAAGTGGCTATTTGGAGTCCTACCCCAGACGTTTTGCAGCATGGAGATCTCCAAGGTGGTAAGGCAGAGAGGGTGAGCGGAACTCCCACTGTAGGCCGCACGGTGCCGCCAGCGTGCAGAGCACGTTACCTCCGACCTACATTAGCACAGCAGCTTTGCATCGGCTCTCTTTTCCAGTTCTCACGCTCTGATGTAAGCTGGCATCGATTTTGACTTGGGCTTCGGTCATAACCTCGCTTAGCGTGTTGCCTTATGACCCTGCTTGCTCTCCCTGTCTCCCATCTTTTCCAACCGAGGGAAAATAGGCCTCTTTTGAGTGCCAAAGGACCTGATTCCAGCACTTCTGGGCAGCCCTTCAGAGGCCTTCCCTCCCCATACAAAAACCCAGCCTCTCCTTTCAGGGCCTGGAAAACTGGACTCATTATACACACTATTAGCCATAAAGGCCCGCGGCGCTATTAGAGAGAAACAAAACCTCCCCCAGTGGCTTCCGTGGATGGTCGGAAATGTTTGTCCTCGTCCTCCAACAGCAGCGTGTCACAGGGATATACAATTCAGCTGAGCGCGAGCAGGCCCCAGGCTCCACACTGTTTTATTTATGTCATTTATTGGGACTTTTTAAAGAATTGTTTTTCCCAGTCAGCCTAATGCACCAATGGAAGCACACAGTCAGCCTTCAAAAGTCAGAATAACGTTGTCGTCCGGTAAATATGTTTCTGCTCTTTTATGGAGGTTTAAAATTGTGTTCCACTGAAGAAAGAAAAATAGTGTATGCGTGAGAGAGCATGGCTCAAAATTCCCGCAGGCATGGGGGAGGGTCAGCTGCGTTTCTGGTATCTTTCAACAAAATGTGGCAATTTGTTTGTGGAAATCCCATTATAGCTAATAGGAGTTAAAAACCATTAGAAAAGATAAGGATGTCTAGCCATTTCAAGATTATTTTGTGAAATGCATCCTGCTAAAACAAGAATGAATTTTGCAAAGGACATCACAAATCCACTCATACAACTCAACTCACATAAAACAATTAAGGCTAAATAATTCTGATACCAGTGCTAAATAATTTTTTAAACATCTCTTTAAATACCTCAAACTTAGAAATTCTCACTACTAGGAAAATATATGCCACACATTTGGACATAAATAGCTATGCTCAGGCATCCCTCTTTAAGCAAAACAATTGACTAGAATTTTAAATTTACACTCAAATAGTATTATAGTTTACAGAAATGGAATTCTCAAACCTAATTCTCAAACCTAAAGAACCTTCAAACTAGAGTGAACTGTGTCCTTGAGCCTCTTCTGCTCAACATGTTTGACAGCATTTAGGCAAAGACCTAGAAAGAATGCTTTCCCAATTTACAAAGGAAGCAAAACTGAATGAAATAAGCAACACAATAGAGAATAAAATACAGGTGACTCACATTGGTTGTGACAGCCTCGAAGAAATTGTACTCTTTACTAAAGTAATTCTATCCTACATCTGGAAATTGATTCTAGGAAAAAAAGTTCTAAGGATGCTGGAAGAGGAAATAAAAAATCCAAATATAACTACATGCATTAGGATGTTCAATGCAGTCTTATTTACAATAGAAGAAACAGTCATGGTAATTTTGAAAGAATATTCTAACAAAACATAATTCACTCATGTCATGAAGTATAATGCTGTGATGGATATAAAAAGTTACAACAAAAATAAATACTTGTCTTATTAGGATTTATAACTCAGGTTAGAAGACATAGGATCAAAAATTTATAAAAATATCTTAGCAAAACATTTAGCTTTGAAAATGTAGTTAGAAAAAGGATCGATGTGGTTGCTACTGACTCATTCTTTCTTACATGGTCATAATTTTCACTCAACACAATGAATCACCTATTCCTTCTACCACCTGACATTTATTAACACCTACTGAAGCCAGCACCTAGGGGATGACTTTACTTTCTTCCTGTCTATGACTTACAATTTCTGTGAATACACAGGCAAGAAGCTGCAGTTTCTTCGAGAGGACCTAGTTATCACCAGATCCACTTGCTGAAATTACAAACTGATACAGGCCTTCCTTTTTCCTTCACAGTGCAAACTCTAGCTCCTTCAGCAGTACCCCAGGTCACTCAGGTCTCCCGTTCTTTCTGTTTTTCTGCTCTGAGAGATGCTCAAACTTACCAACTAATGGTGGGAGTTATGAGCCCCAGTGAGGCCTGAACCTCTGTAGATTTTCTGAGCTAGCTCTACTCTGTTGTGAGTCCCCAGCCTAACAAACATGAAAATAGTTCTCCCAGACCAACCCTACAATGGCAGGTACATGATCGATCAGTACCATCCTTGATAATGACAGTATAGGTGAACATATGTCATGAAAGAGGATGCTTCACACACAGTTTCAGGGTCTGTACCCAGTATCCCTTAGAACATCAAGGTCAGAGCTCTTCGGGTTTCAAGTAAGCTGACACTTGCTTACCCCAAAGGTCAGAGCCTTTGCACAGGGTCTTCCCTCTTTGCAAAACATTCTTCTCCCAGATAGGCCCCCATTATCCACTTCCTGTCTTTGCTTAATAGCTCTCTTTCTGAGGAAGTCCTCTCCAGCTCCGTTGTTGAAAATGCTTTGCCACACTGCCTCGCCCCCCTGCCTGCCCCTTCCTTATTTCTGTTTTCTCCCTTGCACTATTCTTTCCTTATCTACTTTATATTTTATCTATCTTATACTTTACCTTATATTTCTTACCTACCTTATATTTTACTGATCCTGTTTACTGTTTCTCACTGCAAAATTCAAGGAGGACAGAAATATATTCACCTCTATTTTCTGGAGCTGTAACCGCACCCTCTAGAAGAATGCCTGGCACAGTACAGGCACTCCATAATATTTGCAGAAAAAGTGATGAACAAAAGATGCAATTACCAGGGAAACAGTAAATCACAGAGATCCTTTGTCCCACAACTTGCTATTTGCTGAAATCATCCGCACATGCTGTTTCATTCGGTCCTCTTCCTAGGTCTGGAGGATGAGTAACATTGTATTCATTTTACAGATAGATAAATCGGGCCCAGAAAAGTGAAATCACTTGCTGTCAGCCATTTAGGCAGTCTACCAGTTTGCTAGTGCTGACCTAACAAGATACCACAGACTGGAGAGCTTAAATAATGATTTATTTTCTCACAGTTCTGGAGGCTAAGATCAAGGTGTCGACAGGGTTGGTTTCTGCTGAGGTGTTTCTCCTTGGCTTGTAAATGGTCATCTTCTCCCTGCATTCTCAAACGGTTATACTACAGTGTGTCTGTGCCCTAATGTCTTCTTATCAGGACACCAGTCCTACTGAATTTGGGCCCATCACATGACCTCATTTTAGTTTAACGAGCTGTTCAGACACCCCATTTCCAAATACAGTCCCATTCTGAGGTACCAAGGGAAAGAAATGCAACAGATGTATTCTGGGTGACACTATTTGGCCCAGAACAGGTAGCAAGCAGTCGGCAGAATGGGGGTTTGAATGTGAGTGTCCTGACTGCAGCCACACCCTTTCTTCCACTGCACTGCGCACTCCTGCCCTGAGCTGGCCCCTGGCCTGAGATCAGAGAACAATCTCCTCACCTGGACAGTTCACACTGCCCTGTTTCCTTCCGCAGCAGGGTGTCCCTTCCCCTCCTCTGCACACACATCATGCCCAAGCCAGACAGCATGATTTTATACTTCCCAGGACAGCATGTGACCCACTTTCTCCTCCAGCCTTGAATCTTATTAATCCAATTCCTCCACTGCTTCAGACTCCACTGAGAGCTGCCTGGGGAGCATCTTCTGTGCTGTGTCACCTGCACAGAGCATCCCTCTTCCAAACATCTCCCAAGGCAGCAAGCCAGCACTGCAGAAATCCGCAGCCCAAACGATCCCCAGGGGAGCATAAACGCTGCTCGAGAAGGGTGGGTGGGAATTCACCCAGAGGAGGGCCTGAGATGACCAAGGCTACGCCTGCTGCCAGGCCACTGCCTTACTTCCATTCCCCACGGTTCTGATGTCTCCCCTCCCAAATCTGTGTTAGGTAAATGCACATTTCACCCTTCCTCTCTAGACACGTTTCTGTGGCTCACTCGGTGTTTACTGTGTCCCAACATTCTCCATCCATAAGCACCACTATCCAAGTCTCAGGTGAGGCCTACACAATGCCCACTTCCTTTCATTGCTCTACAGCTCCGATCCCATGCTGCGATTAAAAGAGCACAATTATTGAACCACAAAGCAATTCTTTTTCCACTGTCTTGAATTATAATCAAATCAGACTGATCGGGCAAATGGATTTGATCCATTGGTCAGTGATCGATCACTAGGAAAGCTTTAAACAGCAGGGAGATAGGTCAGCACCTGCCTGATAAGCTCTAAGTCCTGAGTTCGATTCCTGGTATGAAAGCTTTAAAGGAAAACCTCTCTACTGGGCCTGGCCAACCCTTGGGTTTGGAGCGTGGTTGCCATGAGCACAGGCTTCTGTAGAAACATACATAAAGAGAAGAAAGAGCCTATTTGCTTTCTAAACACTGAGCTCCTTCCAAGACTCAGGTACTGCTGAGTCCTGAAATTACCACAAAGAATCAGATGTGGGATGAGCCCTCAAGACTCAGGTACTGCCAAGTCCTGAAATTGCCACACAGAATCAAATGTGGGATGAGCCCTCACAAAGTCAGTCACGCTGTAGAGGAGGCAGGAATACCCCAGTGTGTTCAAGGTGGTGAGAAACCGGAAGCACATGCCAAGGGAGACCTGGAGAGGTGGATCCCTGCCCCTGGCAGAGTCAGATAATTGACCTCTGAAGAGGATGTCATCACATGGAGAAAGACAGGGACTCTAAACCATCCCTGAGTTATCTTAGGGCTTCCTCTCCATCTCTGCACTGGCCATCATATGACTGACTGGAGTCTCTGCCAAGGCATCCCTGCCTTGGGACTTGGTGCACTGTCTTGGGCAAACCACAGTGAGTCTATACTCTCTTCTTCCCCAAAGCACCCACTTATATACACACCCACAAGCTCACCAACATTCACATTCACTCTCACCTCCACACAACCATACAAGCCATGCTCTCACATACTTCCATACAGTCACATACTCTCATACCTGTACACATCTGCTCACATTCACATTTTCACACACTGCCACATACTTGTGCTCCCTCACACTCACGCTCATGCTCACATCCACACACTCCCACACAGGCACTTACATACACACGTACATGTATATACACACTGACATTAACAAGCTTACATTCACACACCCTTATACTGGTGCACACACTCACATGCACACACATGATTTATGTTCCCCTTCAACCTCACATCAAGTCTCAAATTTAAGTGGGCCCCAAAGATAGTGGGAAAACAACAAAAGTGATCCCAGATGTGGGTCCACATTGCCCCATATCTTTCTCAAATCACATTGGGATTTTACCAGTTCTCATTCCACACCAATATTAGCATCTTCTTAGCACAAAGATCAGGAGGATCCTGTGAAGATATACGTCACATCTTGTCTCTTTCTGGTTCCAGCCCTTTGGTGGTATCCCATGGTCCTCAGGGCAAAATGCTCAGTGAGGTCCTTCAGACCTCCTGTTACTTTACTGGCCTCTTCTACTCTGTTTCCCTGGGCTTTTGCTCTCTGCTAACCTTCCCCAGCCTGTGGATTTGCTGTCACCTGAGGGTGGTTTTACACTGCTCACCCCACTTACTCCTTCCAAGGTCAGGACCTGTCCCCCTGCAGGCAGCTATCCACTAAGTCGACTCAAATATCCTCTTTCCATCAAGGCCTTCCCTGGTCACCCTGCTGAATACTGTGCCACTTCCTCTCTCACAGGCCTCCTGTCTTTCAGTTCTGTTTTGCTTTTGTCTGTAGTATGAGTAATGTCTAACTAGAGATATTTTTTTCCTTGTTTTTGTCTTGGAAAGAAAAGTTTCCAGAGGAGAGAAACTGCTATCAACCTGAGCCACAGACATTTCCCCAGCGCTTGGCAGCACTGTTCCACAAAACTAGCACTTGCCCTGAGGTCTTTACAGTGAGGCACAGCATAACGGAGTGGTGGGCAGCTGCCAGAACAAGGGATGGGAGGGGCTGTATGTGCAGGACTCCGCAGGTCCCCCCCTTCATCCACAATGGCTCCTTTCATATTCATCTCTTTGAACTTTCAGAGAAAATTTCATTCAAAGAAAGATTTCCACTGCATTAGACAAAAGATTAAACATCACCATGGAAAGAGCATGAACAAAGAAATGGAGTGAAATCCAGCTTTAGCGCTTATGAGGGGGAGACATTGGCCATGTCGCATCTGTTCGTTCTGAGTTCTGTTTCCACACTTGAAAACTAAAGATGATGCCCACTTTTCAGGGTGTGATTAACAACACTTTACCACAGGTGAGTCAAAGGCTCCGGTCAGTCAGGGCACACATGCCCACACTGATGGGGCTAGAGCATGACTGGCACAAGCCTCGTTAAAGGAGGGGTCCCCGTGTCGACCCCAAAGTCTTCCCAGGGTGTCTGGGTGCCTTTGTGATTTGTCTAGGAGATACGGATGTGCAGGAGGAAGACAAGGCCAACTCAAGCTGAGCAGTCAGAACCCAAGCCTCTGTGCAGCCACCTTTGCAACACAGACTGCCCCGTGAGCACAAATGCAACGCACAAAGTCCAGCCTACCTTCTTCCTTTAAGCCCTCATCATGAATTAAACAGCACACCCCAAAGCCACAGACAGGGCATAATATGCCCATATTTTATCCAGGTCACATTATGTGCAGTATAATTAATGTTTGAAAAGCATTTCTGCAATAAAATGCCTGTGTGATAACCGGCATGCATCATGAGGGTGCTGTGGCTGTGTTTAATTTGATTGCAGAAGAGATTTCTAGTTAGTGGAGCATCACTGCCAATGGCCCCTTACTGGACACAGCTAAACACAGCCAACTGATTGTATTTCCAATCAGAGGCAGAGCTTAGGACTGACAAGTCCCCTGTGAGCATGTTTCCTGGATGTGAAAGCCCTTTGTTCACTGCCTGATTCTGCAAGTGTGCTTTCTCTGACGTCTCACGATCACTGGGCTGTTTACCAGCATCTCCAAGGAGGCTCTTTGCATGAATGTTATAAAAGAATCCTCGGCTGAGACTGCCTGATGCCAGACCTCTGTCGAGTTATTCTCTCAATTTGGTTAGCTGATGAAAAGCATAAATTATCTCAGAGCACTAAAGTTTGACAATTTCTCCATGAAATGAGTATTTTAGTCCCCACATAACAATAGAAGCAAAATGAATTAGAATAAGTGGTAAATGGACAGAACCAATTTCTCCTTGGCATGACAGATCTCCCCTTGCCCATTCCTTCCCACCTCCCACCTCCTTCACTGTTTCACTGCTATCTCCCTGGGAATCTCCAGTGGGTGGTGAGGAGGGCGTGCTTGTCTCACCTGTGAACATGCAGATGCATGGCTGGGTCTGATAGAAATAGGTCCAGCTTCTGGACCTAGGAGATATGACCCACTAAGACTAAAGAAAACACTCCTCTGTCTCAGTCTTGACTATGGATAAACAAACTAGTTGTCAAGTTAAGGCTTGTAGATTTAACTGCAGTGCCTGTACAATGCTTCCACCCTAACTCATAACTAGTCAGAGCTTATCAACCTACTGCTAAAGATGAACTCTCAGAAGTTGCATACTCCTCTAAATAAATGTGTAAGTTAGAGCAAAGTAATGGTTATACCTAGACACACAAAAACGTTTCATTTATATTTACATTCCAACTTGTTTTCTAAACAGGTAGAGTAGTTTGTGGTTAAAAGCTTGGACTCATGACTCAGAATGCCTGTGTTCAACTCTTAACCCTGCCATTTCTTCTATGTACATAAAACTGACTCTGTCTAGTAATAGGAATTGTACCTAAATTTCTACTGAGTATTAGATAGTAATTCCTTCACAGTTTTCACATTCATACTCTAAATAGATATTATCTCCAGGAAATGATTTGGCCCCTTGTGGAGAAAGAAGAGGTAGTCCCCTACTTCTAAAGCCTTCCAAATAGCAATTTCTCTACTTTGAATAGCTTCTTCCAGGTTAGCATTTACTGCCCCTTCAAATTTTAGGTAAGATAATACTCCCTGCCCCCACCTGTCAGAAACTGTCCTTAACCCAGATCCAGCTCTTGGAGCCATGAACTACCACTGTATCCACAATCGGCTCTACTGCAGATATCACAGACAATAACGTCACTAATTGTTTGCATATCTGACTTCTCTGCAAAACCAAAGTCACTTATAACAGGGAGGCTGTGTATATTGCTCACCATTCTTTGCCAAAAGCTTAGCACAGAGGGTAACTCTAAAAGGTATATGCTATTTATTTAATGCCTTATTTCATTAATAAATTAACTAGTTTGAAGATTTAAAAATTAAGAGCCAGCTCTAGCAGAGGTATTTCTTGTTCTCTCAATATCTGTGTGTTTCCTCAACCTCACTCTCTTAGATGAGGCCATGTGATAGTTATGACCAATGGGTTGTTGGCAGAAGAAACAAGGCCCTGCGGTATGAAAGCACAGGGAGTGAGTGTGGGGCTTCCTGTTCCCACTTTCCCCAGCAATGGCCCTAGAAGCCACTTGTTGAAAGGAGGCAAGATGAGACGGCCCCCAAGTAGAACCACCTATATCTCTAGATCACAACTTGGGACAACCAATTTGTTTTGCAAATCAAGCTTTGGTTTATCAAGGACTTTATAGGAGTGACTACAAACCCCTCTTTTTCAGAGCACCGTCTATCCTGACTATTCCATAAATTTTCCTGGTTTGCACAGATTTCTTGAATTTGAAATTTTAAGAGTAGGAAATAATATTTTTTCTTTAATTCTTTACAGTCTAATATCTTTTTAATCCTTATATTCAAGATAGTGAAAGAGAAATGTATAAACCACCTACACCAGAATCTCTGAAGAAAATGACTGGCCGTTTGCTCTCAATTTGTGAGCATTTTCTGTATGGGTTAGGTGTATGTCTCCTGACCCATATATCCGCTCTATTTATTGACAGAAAGAACTGTGTAGCACAAGGGGCACCCCTCTTTGTGACTGAGGCCACCTGTTCCTGTGCTCTGACTTGACAGGTTTGAGTCTCTTCCTGTGAGTAGGCGGACAGTCAGAGTTGATTTGCTGGATAGTTTCCTCAAATGTGATTACAGCACAATTACACTGATAATCAGCTCAGTGTGTGGTCAAAATGTTTTATAACAAAAAAGTACTCCAGCTGGAAATAAGAGTCTTCAGGGAGTAGATAATTTATAGGCTAATATCTCTTTACGTCAAATATGATTGCAAAGAAAGATTCTCTCTCAATGAAGTTTAGTGATTGAAAGAGAGATAAACCAGGACACTCATTCCTGGACATTCCCAGGAGAGATCCAGAAGTTCACTGGACTGTCCACTGACACCCTTCACAGGCCTTAACTCTCTCTACCCCTGAGTAAGAGATATAAGGAGGCAGAACATGAAGGAGAAAAATATGAATACACATATAACAACGATTTTTCATATTAAAATATCTTGAAGTCAGTGTATGATTTTAGAATATACTTTTGGGAAAAATAGCATTTAGTAGCTCTGCACAAGGGTGTTATGAAACAGTTATGTTTGCGTAGAATGTATGGGAACATGGACAGTTTTCTGGTGGTGCTGAGATCTGAAAGATGAATGGGGTTTAGCAAGACTCAGGGATGGGAGAGCACTTTTCAGGCAAAAGCTGCCTCAGAACGTGTTCCATCCAAGGAATGAGGCAGACTTGGGTACATTGCTGGGAACAGTGTTTGTGTGTGTGAAGGACTGTAGCTGAGAAAGGAGGGGAGGCAAAAGGAGAGGAGAGGGGAAGGACTTCCCTTCTACTTGACTTTGGGCTTGGCCATGTGACTTTCTTAGGCAGTGGGATAGTAACAGATGCAAGCTAAAGCTTGAAACATACTTGAACAGCTGATCTGTGTTTCCTTTCCTTTCCCTTTCTTGCCCTTCCTTTCTCTTCCCTTTCTTTCCTTTCTCTTCCCTTCCCTTGCCCTTCCTTTCCTCCTTTCCTTTCCTTTTGGTCCGTGCTAGGAATTGGACCGGGCCTTGTGAATGTTAGGTTAAGTGCTAAACCACTGAGCTACATTCCCAACCTTTTCTTAAAATTTTATATTTTAAGAGAGGGTCTCTATAAATTGCCCAAACTGCCCTTCAACTTGCAACACTCCCAACTCAGACTTTTAGTAGCTAAGGTCACCAGCAGGTACAGTCAGCACTTCTGCCTCTCAGTAAAAGAAAAATCTATGCTGAGTAATCACATCCCAAAGAGGGTGAGAACCATTTGAAATACACTTACTGCAATCTACAACCCAAAGTCTTGTCTAGCCTAGAACAACTGAGTCTCAACTTACAGATAAGGGAGCAAAAGATGAATGTCTACAGAAGTGCGTGTCACTGAGATACTGTGGTTACTTGTTACGCAGCATTAATGTGGTGACAGCCAGCTGATGAGCGATGCCTCCACGGCATGTACCATCCCCCTGAAACAGGTAGGAACTAATCACGTGAGCCTGGCTGCTGCTATACAAGATGAAAATCTGGTGATATCAGTGCTTTATTTAAAACATTTCACTCTCCCCCTAAATCAAAACAAAGCAAATGTGTCCACTTCTACTACTGCTATTTAACATTGTACAGGAAGTTCTAGACAATACAATATGATGAAAACAAAAACCAAATGGTATGCATCTGGTAAAGAAAGAAAATTGCCATTTATTGATGTCATGATTGCATTTAAAAATCCAAAAATCCACAAAAAAACCGACCAGAATGAATAAATGAGTTTATCAAGGTCACATGGTAAAAAACCAACATGCAAAGTGCAATTATATTTCTATACACTAGTAATTAACAATCAGAAATTAAAGTATTTTTAAAATAAGCCAATTACAATAACATTCAAAACATGACATACTTAGGGATAACTCTTAACATATTATAAGAGTTGTATGTTAAACACTATAAAGCATTAGTGAGAAAAATAAAAAAGACTAAAATAAATGGGAAGATACACTGTGTTTACATGTCAGAAGATCTGATTTTTTAATTAGTACATTCTTCTCCCCAAAATGTTCTACAGAGTCAATGCAATCCTAATCAAAATCCCACTATACCATTTGTTAAAATCAATGAACTGATTCAAAAAATTATATAAAAAAGAAAAGAATTAAATAGACAAAACACTTTTTAAAAAGGAACAAATTAAATGATTTACACTACCTAATTTTTAGGTTTACAATAGAATTAATTAGAATAGTGTGACAGAGTTCAACACACTTTTTCTGTGTATGACCAAATCAAAATATTTTAGGCTGTGTAAGGTCATGCAATCTCTGTTTTAACCACTACAGTGCAAAAGCAGCCAGAGATGATAGGTAAATTATTAGGCATGGCTATAGTCCAATAAAACCTTATTTACAGAAATGGGTGGCAGCCATAGTTTACCAATTCTTGCAGTATGTCATAGAGTAAGTAAAGATATAGATTAATAAAATAGCTTAAGATTCCCAGAAATAGACTCAAACACGTGGTCACTTCATTTTTTAAAATAAAGGCGAAATAGTAAAAATCTTGACCCATGTTACATTTCAAAGTTAGATCATAGATGTAAATGGATCATAGACCTAAATATAAAACTATAAAAATGTCTAAAGGAAAATCTTTGTGACATTGGTTCAGCCAAGATTTCTTATATGAAACATAAAACCCATGAATTATGAAAAAAAATGATAAATTAGACTTTATAAAGTATAAACTTCCTGACCTTTGAAAGATACAATTAAGAAAATAAAAAGGCAAGCGATAGATTGGAAAAGAATAGTTACAAAATCCGTAGCTAAGGACTTGTAGCCAAAGTATATAAAAAACACTCAAAATTCAGAACAAAACCATTCAGTTTTTTCAAAAACATGATTAAAAGACATGAACATTTTAACAAAAATTTATACATGTATAATAATAAACATGTTAGTGGTTAGAGAATTATAATAAATTCAAGCAGTATTTTTTTGGAAAACTGATAATATCCAATTCTGGGAAGGATATAGAACAACAAGATCCTTCACACATTTCTGGGGCCATATAGCTGGTTTGATGTTAGCAGGTGGGGTCTGGGCAGAAGAGGTGGGTCTCTGGGGCCATGACCTTGAAGGGTTTGTCTCCATCCCAGGCTTCTTCCTTAAAGTTCTATGCTTCCCCACCACTATGCCCTGAATGGTTCTCCTCTGCTGTGCTGTCCTCCCTTAGTGCCAGGGAACTATGGATTGAAACTTTTATAAACGAGAGCCAAAATAAACTTCTCATTCCATGAGTTGCAGGTTTTGGTCTTGTGTTTCACAGAGAAAAGTGATAAAGACATCTTAACAAATATCTGCATGAGATATGAGATTTACCTGCCATTTTGAAAAACGAGAATTCACAATGTCAATCCACTACTGAAGGATAAACTGTGGTACGCTTATTCTGTAGAACACAACTCATAAATCAAAAGGAAGAAACTTCTGACACATGCAGTAATAGGGAGTGCTCACGAAAGCATTACCCTAAATAAGAAAAGCCAGACACAAAAGGCTATATTCTATATGGATCTATTTACATGATGCTCGAGACAAGGCAAATTCTATGGTGAAACCAAACCGTTGCAGATAGGGCTGGAGCAGAAAAGGAGCTTGCATTCAAAAGAGCAAAAGAGAATCCTGGAGACAGGGGTGGGGATATAAGTATTGATTGTAAAAGGCTGGTGGTTATGTCACTGATACTTTGCTAAAGCCTATAGAGCTTTAAAATGTGAATTTAGTTTTATTAAATCATAACACAATCATGCCCCTAAAAACCCTTGAGTGGCTCCCCAGTTCTCTCAAAATGAAAACAAAACTATACATATTGATCATAACCTAACTGTGCTATCAATGCTGTCTCCTAGGATTTCAGTGCACCAGAGACATCGGAAATCTCGTTAAGATGAACTCTGTTGCCACAGATAAAGAATCAGAACCTCTGGAGGGAGTGACAGGAATCCACAATCTCAAGTAATGTGGATTCCTAAGGAAGAATTTCTGATTTTGATGTCCGGAGCCCTGTCCACTTACCTGCTCCTCATTTCTGAGCCTTTCTCCACCCCTGGGTGTCTGTTCGAGACAAACAGGCATGTTACCACCCCAGTGATTATCATTCTGAATCCCAGCGATGCCACATCCTATGGACACCTATCAAGATATGTCCTTAGTGGCCCAGACCAGCATGCTTCACTCTACTTCTCAATAAGCCTGCCTGTCTCTTCCCCTACTCTTGCCACTAGGGTGGTTAGGCATTGGGCTGGGGCTGGGGCTGTAGCTCTGTGGCAGAGCACTTGCCTAGCATACATGAGGGTTCAATCACACACATACACATGATGTCACACAGGGCAGGGAGGATGCTTGTCTCATTCTGTACTCCTATGTTCACTCCCTGCAACATATCTCATGTAATGCTATACATTATACAATGTTAATACAACAGCAGATATGTAAACAGTGCTCCCTAGGTGCAAGGAAAGACTGTCAGTGTGTAGCACTACTAATTTACTTAATCTTCACAACAACCTTATGAGATGCATTCTTTCATCCTGCCCATTTTCTCAATGAGGAAACATAGATGACAAGAAGCTAGATAACTGGGAGTCTCTTAGCACCTAAATGGCAAAACAGGATGCAAATCCAGGAAATATGGCTCCACAGAACATCTGAGTTCAAGATAAATGAATCAAGTCCAACAAATTGTAAAAATCAAGTTGACACAACCATAATCCTGTTAGTAATAAACTACCACTAGGATAATACTGAGCCCTTCCCTCACTCCCCATGGTCACTAGCTTTTCTCAAACATTCTAGCTTCTATACCCACCGGCCACCTATTCACAGGGAGCAGAAAAGGGAAACTGGCACCAGTATTTCTTAAACACAAACTTGAAAGTTTCAAATCTCAGAAAATCTTCTGTCACTGGAACAGAGTAAAGAGAAAGATTTGCAAGCAGTGGGCAGAATTTTCAGCAACCAACAACTCCCACTGCTCCTACACGTGTTTGCTTGAAGAGGATAATCAAGTCCATTTATCAGACATTGCAAAGAGCAGGGATGCTTTCTCTAGACAGATAAGCAAGGCAAAAACAAACTAATTTGTGCTTCTTTTCCCGACATTTGGATTTCTCTAACTGAATCAGTCAGCAAACAGTTGGGGAGGCTTTGGGGCACTGCACGAGATAACAACTGTTGCAGTGATGGTGACTGGTACCAGTGGGACTATAAACCTGCAAAGTAGGGAAAGAAAGGTCATGCCAAAGACACTGGCATTAGGTGACCAGGAAGAAGGGCTTCAAAAGTGGAGGACTACCCAGCATCTCGGTGGACGGTCGTCTATGGAGACCTGCCATTTTTCCTCTACAGGTCACCCAGAGCTCAGAGACACCCATTGCTTTCAAAGGCTGGTGCAGTGCCAGAACCATAGTCCTCCAAACTGGCACTTCTCTGTCTTCCACAGCCATCACGGGGAGAGGGGTGTGCAGATTCTGACTCCTGGGGTGTAATGTAAGATTCTACATTTCCAACAAGTTCCCAACTACTGCCCATGCTGCCTGTCAGAGCCACTCTGATTACAAACGCTGCAGAGTTCACTGACTGTAAAGGTGAGAGTCAAACTCCATCGAGATATGTGAAGGGACAAAAAGATCAATTTCTTCGGATAACTAAAGATGCAAAACTAAAACTCAAATCCCAGAATGCTCCTTTCCTCTTGCTTTCGAGACACATGGATTTCTCTACCTGGGCAATCTATCAGCCAGGGTTTGTCAGAGCAATGGGAGACTGGATTAAAATTGGTCAGCTGTTATGATTAAAATGACCCAATGTGATATGTGTGGAAAAAAACACAAACGGAAATGGATACAGTCAAGTAACAGGAGAACATACTTGCAGTGGGGTTTACGTCTCAGTTCTTAGTCTATGCAGAAAATTAGCCATCCACTGGGGCTCCACTAAGTCCTCAGGATAAAGACTGAAGGTGGCCAATGATCAAGGCAGAAAAACCCTGCTTAAAAGTTTTTCTATAGCTAGTGGAAAAGTGTTCAAAGAGGGTTTAAACAAGAGAACAGCCTTTCTGAGATTTAAGTAAACCATGCATGAAATGAGGAAGAAGAGGGAGAGCAGGAGGACTGTTTGAACTTCTGCCATATTTCTTGCATGTGATTTCACATTTGCTACCTACTTGGATACTCAAAGTCACTCTGAAGGTGGCCCTGCTATTATCACACTCAATAAAATGAGTAAACAGCCTTCAGGAGGTTAAATTATTGCTTCTTGTCACTCTAAATGAAAAGGCCATTCTCTGTCACGCTGCCTCTAAAAGAATCCTATAAACAAATGAGTTGTGGAGTGCACAGAAAGGACTTCAATACAGAATTTTGCAGCTTTTCACATACATTCACACATTGTTCAAGATGCAAGAAAATGAGTCAGAAGTTCATTTCTCAAAATGTCATGTGTCATACTTCATGGACACACAGCCAATGAAAGCATATACATGCTAAGGGACCCAGTGGCAACATGTGAAGGTGGAAGGAAAAAGAGATGTGGCATGGCTGGTCATGGTAGGGAACACCTGCAATCTCAGCACTCAGGAAGCTGAAGCAGAGAGATCACCACGACTTTGAGGCCAGCCTAAATTACACAGTGAGGTTCTGTCTGAAAAGCAAGGGGTGGGAGGGCTAGGATCAGGTGGCATTATAAGGCTTAAAAAGTCAGTAGATATCATTAATAATCACTATTGGCATGCAGTGACCAAATGCTAAAGTTGTCAGCCAATATTAACAGTGACTAAACGTCAAGAACTATGCCAAGGGCTTGACAGGCAATGTCCCATTTAATCCTCATACCAACCTCCAAGCTGCCCCCTCAAAATATCAAAACCAACCCCATTATTTGGATAAGAAACTGAGCTAAGTGTCTATGATCACATAGTTAGAAAGGAGAGCTATGGCTTAACCCTGGGTCTCTGGACCGCTGTGTTCTGACCACAGCACTCACTGCAGAATTAGCAGAGGCTTGGGGAGTAACTCATTGGGCCAAGTCTTTTCTAAGATACTTTGCTCTTTTGCAGCTAACTCAGTACCCCGTGGAAGCACTAAACTAGGTCCCTGATGTGGAGGATCATGTAAGCAATCAGTGTGTTGAGAAGCAACTGGAGGAAAGGAACTGAACTCTGCCATTGAATACTGACACCCCAGGTCAGATGCGACGGCAGGTTTGAAATGAAAAGAACCGTGGAAAATGAAGGCTGTCTGGGAGGGACCTTCCTGCCTGTAACACTAGAGGAATGAGATGTTTTTCTCTAGTTCCTGTGTTTATACCTTCTAGTTGCTTATAGTAGCCAACTGGTTACTTACACATTCACTTAGTAATGATTATTTCCTCCTACATGACCGGCATAGTGCTAAGAACTGGATCTAGAACAGGAAGCAAGACAAAATTTCTGTCTTGTGAAGTTTACATGTGGCATGAGAGATGACAGATGACACAAAAGAAGATTTAGGCCAAAACCAGTAAGTTACTAAGGCCATAAAGAAAAATAAAGCAAAGTAAGTAGAGTGAGACAGAAGGAAGAGTATTTATCTTCAAGACTTTGTTAAGTTATACTCACACGAAAGTGCACGAGTCAGAATTTATGGCTGCCTGAGTCTTGACACGCTGATCCCAAAAATGTTATAAGCATCTGAATCACTAAAAAGAAAACCACATTTCAGAAGCCTCCACCTGCTCTCTTCTAGTAACAAACCTGTGTGGAATGATAGCAGCATTAGAACAGACACCCGGATAAAGAAGACACAAAGAGTCCTGTGAGTATTGAGAGAGCATTTCAGGTAGAGGTAACATATATTTAAGGAACAATAAGAAAACAACTTTGGCTAAGTCAAGGTGGGTGGATGGATGGATGGATGGATGGATGGACAGATGGACAAATTAAGCTAGGGCTAGATGTTACCAGAAAAGAAGTGAGGACCAAATCAGATCAGGCTCTGAAATAAAGAGCCAGTAGCTGATTCTAGTAGCACTGGGAAACCTCTAAATTGTTCTTAGAGGAACTAGTATGATCTCATTAGCATTTTTAGAGCTCAAGAGGAGGATAGACTTGAGGGCTAGAGTGGGGTAGATTTTTACCTCTAGGATGGGGTAGAAGAATCACACACATCTTCCAGAAATCTTTTCACAAATCATGCCAGATGGAAGGGTCCAGAGCTGCTCTCACCTGAAAATTTCCAGAAAGACCCTGAAACCTTGGAGAGTGTTGGAGGCAGCCTAAGAACCTGGTCTTGGTCAAGGTTCTCAAGTGGCCAAACTGGACAGGTCTAAGAGCACCTAAAGACTCATAGGCCGTCTTCCCTACCTCAGGCATCTACTTCTGGGTCACCGCTCTGCTCAGCATTCTTCCCAACCTCTTGGACACCTGGCATTCCTCTGCTGTCTGGCCCTCACCTAGACCCAGAAGCAGGAGGACCTGATGTGGCAATCTGCCTGGAGCCAGAATCTCATTATTCATATTGTAGACAACCTCAGTGTTTGCAGTGCAAGTCTCATCTCTCTAACTATGCAGTGAAATATCTGTCTCTAGTTGGATATCCAAGGCCATGAGAAATAGGAACTGGAGAAATTTGTAGACAGAGGGAGGTGGGGGGGTTTTCCTTTTTGCATCTAACCTGATACTGCATCCCTGACTAGCCCAGACAGTAGGTGACCTAGTGAAGAGATATGTAGTCCTTGAGCTTTACTGGAGTCCTCAGCTAATGTCTCCAGCTCTTCTTCCCCTGATCCAGCCTCCCTCCTCCCAGCCTTGATCTCAGGACATTTCTCACCCCTGGCCAACACTGGGCCCCCTAGCTGCCTCCTCAGATATCATGGATGTTTAAAGTAAGAAAAAGGGGCTCTGGAAAACTGGGCACCAAAAGAAGGGCTCTGGTTCTCAACTAGACCAACCAAGAGGGCAAGAAGGTGGCAAGGAAACCTGAATGTGGAACCAGGATCCGTGTTTTAGAGCATGGAGGAAGAAAACCAGTGCTAATTAGTGAGACAGAAGAATCAGGAAGGTGCCAGTAGAAAACTTGAGTTGTCTGCATAATCAATGCTAATCACAATCTTTTATGGGAATTGTTTCCCACTGTATTCCTAATTACCACATGGTACAACAGTGATAAAACATATCTCTAAATATAATCTCAAATTAACTTTGTAGTAAGTTCTATTTGATTACAACAATACATTCTACACATATCCAGTAAGTGATTACAAAGTGCTGAGTGAACGTAAAACTAACACTTCAGAGTGTGCTCCTTACTGGTGGCCCAAGTCGCCAAGGGACTGGCTCTGGGTATCAATTTCTATATATTGTGATTACGATTCCTGGATTTTCTCAGAAGGTCCTCACTCTAGGATATCCCATTCCTGCTGTTCTCACAGTGATAAAAATACTGAAGGACAAATCACAATTTCTACGTCTGTGTTCAGAAATATGATCATCTGACTCAGGCAAAATGGATGGAGAGTCAAAGTTTAGGAAGTATGGGTAATGGCAAGTCAGAGTACCTATGTCTCTGGAACCCTTGACTTCCCTCAACCAGGCTCAGGATAGGATCCTGTCATTGCAGAAAAAACAGGTACATTTTTATCTTTTCCTGTTTTGAAGCACTGACTATTCTCTAGAGGTAGGGCTTGGATCCCTGGATATTCCACCTCCACAAAATGCAAGAAATCTAAGTCCTTCTTTCCCAGAAGACATGTAACCATTCACTGGACAAAGTGTAGGGTTATGAGAGGAAAAGCATATTCTAATGGG
This sequence comes from Dinomys branickii, assembly GCA_004027595.1. NCBI lineage: Eukaryota > Metazoa > Chordata > Mammalia > Rodentia > Dinomyidae > Dinomys > Dinomys branickii. The sequence goes on from PVLD010005716.1 coordinate 40,086, forward strand.
ACCATCATCTGGAATTTTTGCTGACTCTCCAGAAGGAAGTGCCCTGCACCGAGTGAACCAGCTGAAAGAATTAGTCTTATCCTACATAGCCTGGAGCATTTTGTAATCAAGGACTGCCTCACCAGAATTCATTCAGAATGCAAGGTGAGTCTGGTATGTGGATCAACCTGTAACACTAAGTAAAAAAGATGCACAGCTGCATATGGATTCCACTCAGACTTCAGCAACTCTTGGAAACTGTCAATACCTGCAGACAGCCCCTTCCCCACTCCCCCCACAAGACTCACAGTGTTTCAATGCTGACAGGACTCCATTTGTTTATAGGCAGATAAAACTGGAGAGGACACCTTGTTTATCTCACAGTCTAGATATAATACTGTATCATGCTGTAATGAGTACCATTTATTAAGGCCTGTTAAGGTGTTGTAATGGACATAAGAGGTACATTTGACCCAGACCCCGTTCCTTTAAGAGCCCAGGAATTAGACTTTCGAGGTAACCTCTCAATGAAGCTATATTCATTCTCATATTTTGTTAAAAGTATCCATTTGTCCAAAACAAACACTTAAAATATAACAATTTTAGGTTCTTTATTTTTTAAACACACCTGGGGATTCAAAATTGTGAATTAGCTTGAACTTGTAAAATGTTCCTGCACCTGTTGTATATTAAACACAGTACCCATTTAATGCGCTGCTCAGAATTTTAGGTGTATTATTTGTAATTCTCACAACAAAGTTGTAACATAGATATTATCATTTCCATTATACACTTTATATTGAGAAGAATATATTATATAACTTCTACAGGTGAGTTGGGAGATAAATATTATCTCTATTATACAGATGAGACTGCAAGGTGAATAATATTTCTATTAGAAAGATGAGCTTGGAAGGTGGATATGCTTTCTATTATGCAGATGAAATTCTGAGGAGGATATTATTTTTCCCAATAGGTGAGTTTGGGAAGTGGCTATTATTATTAGTTTTACAGAGTAGGAAACAAACCAAAAAGGTCTTAGAACCTGGCCTAAGACTGCGCAGTTGGCACAGGTGACACTACAGACATATAGAGCCCAGCGCAGCGGAGGTGTGCATATAGCCGTGCAGCTGCTTGTTCACGGTAATAAGGCCCCAGTAGATGCAGGATGTTCTCTAAACAGGAAGAGGAAGAAACTATCTATGAACTTCCACCAAAACTGCACCTGCCAGCCTGGGTGGTTTCACATATGTCTCCAGGAATTAGTGCACAGGAAGTTCTCTTCTGCCTTCCTCACCCCCAGCACCTGTCGCAGAGGAGTACCACTAATGGATGGGCTGGACTATGGCTTTCAAAGCTATTTTTGAAAAACAATCTGAGATGGTACATGTCAAGGTTGTAGACAGGGAAGCTTCAATGACAAGCATCTGTAACAGCATGAGAGTACTGCTGCAAGGCTGAGCTTGCAAGGGTGGCAGATCTCCTTTCCCTTGCTAGAATACTGTGGGCACTTCCTGCAGAATGTAGTCAAGGTCCCAGTGCCATCTTTCCACAATCCACCCTTGACGAGGTTAGAGAAAGGTAGATTCCACTTCAGAGCTACACTGTCCAGCAGCTACTTTTCCAGGCTACATGCTACAGGAAGTGGCACACTCCTGAATAGGATTTAGCCCAAATCTCCTTCAAGTGATAAGGATGAAGTTGGCCCTATGCAGGGCCTTGACTCAGAAGCTTACCGTATGCCACTTGAGCTGTCTTGCTGTCTGTGTCACGGGATCGGAGAGTAGATCCAGACTTACCTTTTGCACATTGTCCAATTTTCAGCTGGCTCAGAGTTACACAGGTGAACCAAGGGTGCCTTAGTTTTGTATTTTTTAATCCCTTCTACCCACATCCTGTTTCTTCCACTAGGGGCTGCCTCTCCCACAGTGTCTCTTGGGGGGAATGTAGAGGGTTTCAAGTATATTCCGAGGAACTGTTTCCCCAGAGATGCCCCAAAGCCACAGGAGAACAGAAAGCCAAGCAGCCAATTTCCTAGAGAGAGTGCACCAGATTCAACCTGAGCAAATTCTCTTTGATATGCATTTTACACCAAGTTTTCCATAGGGGATTCTTTTGAAAAAGAAAAAAAGTTTCATTATTATTTTTAAAAGAAAGAAGAAAAAGGAAGAATAAAAGAAATCTACTTAAAGGCCATCTAGGTCTGCCTCATTTAAAGAGATTCTTTCTTGAAAAGTTGGACGTGTTCATGGGGTACAGGTGTAAAATGTTTTCCTAAGCAGACATCAGTACTTGTACATGAAACAATTTTCTCCAAAGAAACAGAACTTTCTTCTCTCCCTTTCCACCATTCTCAGTAGGCAGAGATCTGTGGGCATCAAATTGCAGTGCCTGCAGGGGCTATGCAGGAAGTGCCCAGAGAGGTTTCTGGGGTCTCTGCTGAACTAGGAAGTGCTACTGGGCTTCCCTGAAGGGTTACCTTTAGGAATGGAAGTCACCCACGCTAGACAAGAACTGCTGCTAATCTACAGGAGAAGTTGGTACTGCAAAATTTCCTGTGGTTTTTCCAAGGTTTAAATGATGTCTACTCTTCAAAAAAAAATCAAAACATTCTGTGGGCCAAACTGTTCCTGCCTATGGGCCTGTGCTGCTAAGTTGGAGTACTGGGACTGAAGGGAGATTTCTTGAGGGATCTAGAAAGAAGGTAGTGATTCCTTCATTCCTTCCCTACTTAGATACAGCAGGACTGTGCTCAAAGATGCTGGCACCTGGGAAAGTACATTTGATTGGGCATCAACAAGGTTTTCCTATAAAGGCCCAGGCAGTATACAGTTCAGGCCTTGGGTGCCATAGTCTCTGTGCTTTATTCAGTCCCAGCAATACACCAAGAAAACCTTGCCTGTTTCCAATCCCTGTGTGGGTTTCATCTCTGTCAACCACACCTGCCCAACCCCTTCATCCCATCTGACCCTCCACCCATAACTTCTTCTTCCTCTTTCAGCTTTCAGTTCAAAAGTTCCCTCTTCAGAGAAGCCCTTCGTTGGCCTCTACTCCTCCCGACTGGCTCAGAGCTCCTATTGTAGCCCATCACTCATAGCTACTTCCTGTTATTCTTCCCCACCATGAACACAGTTCATTGGGTTGTTTTTTTTAAGTAACATTTATCTCCTCCACACACTGTAGCCCCAGAAGAGCAAAGACTGTACTGTACACTTTTCACTGTGAACTTTTAGGACTTAGCATGGCACCAGGCTCACAGGAGGTACACGCCTTTGAATGGACTTGAACATATTAATTCAGAGCTCCATGCACCATTGGTCACCATCTGATGAATTTGTCAGAATCACACAAGTTGTCCTACACACCTTTGCCTTGGACTTCCTTGTGGATTCTGGTGATTGTCCTTGTCTGGCTGAGTGTAGTGTTGCTCCTTGGTTGGCTTTGCAGCTTTGCACCCAATCACAGACCTTCTCTAACTTCCTATCCCTAAGCCTTGGGCCCTGACGTCCCTCCTTTGCTTTCTCTGCCTAGACCTGACCAGATATTGGTCAGTAGCTCTGGCATTCTTTATTATCTGTCTGCTTCATCCCGTAGTGAAGTCCCACATTCCCAAGAACCATATTTTGGTGCCTCAACTTTAACATCCACAGGAACCTAGGGAAGAAGGGAAGAATAATCATCTCCATTTTACAAATGATAAAACAGAGTTCCAAAAATGAGGGAACATTCAATAGTGAAACCTAAGGCTCTCTGAATCCAATGCCAATTCCATTTCTTTCAGGCTTAATGTCATTGAATATGAGTGAAAAACTGTCTCTGACAGCAAGGGAGCTTAAAACCGATCTGCAAGTTTTCTAGTTGTGATATGCTATGCTTGTTTGTTTAATACCATTGCCCCTGCATGCTAGACCATTCTGTCAACCCTTAAGCATGCTAAGACATATAAATACATTGAGTTAACAAACAATGGGTCTTCGTGTGAACCTGAGCAACTAGCACCTAGTACTTCTGCTGTCATACAACAATAGTGGTAGTTGTAGCAAGCACAGTAGCTAACATCTCTGTGCACCAACAGGTACTCTAATCTTTCTTACGATGGGGAGGCTGGAGAGTGTCTCCTGAATATCCCCATCTACCCAGAAACACAGAATATGACTTTATTTGGAAATAAAGGTCTTTGCAGATATAACTAACTTGCAGATCTTGAGATAAAATAGTGGATGGACTGGTGCTCTTAGAAGAGAAGACACAGAGTCATGCAGGGAAGGAGACCATGTGAAGAGACAGGCAGAGTTCTGAGTGATGCCAAGGCAAGCCCGGGTTTACTGGGAACCATCAGAAATTGGAAGAGGCAAGAAAGGGTCCTCTCCTACAGCCTGCAGAGAAAATGTGGCCTTTCTAGACCTTAGCTTTGGATTTCAGGGCTCCTGAACTGTGAGAGAAAAAACATCAGTTGTTTTGAGTAATCTAGTCTATGGACATTTATTATAGTACCCCTAGAAAATGAATACTTGAATTGTGTCAATCAATTTACAGCCTGCAGAGAAAATGTGGCCTTTCTAGACCTTAGTTTTGGATTTCAGGGCTCCTGAACTGTGAGAGGAAAAACTTCAGTTGTTTTGAGTAATCTAGTCTATGGACATTTATTAGAGTACCCCTAGAAAATGAATACACTTGAATTGTGTCAATCAATGACCACAATAACCATAAGAGATAGATAGTGCTCTTTTCCCTAGTTCACAAGTAAGGAAGTTAAGGTTCAGGGTGGGTGAGGACTCGCATGAGCCCATAAACCAGTGAACTGTTGAGTCAGTTTTGAACATGGGTGGTCACTCACTTCCTGAACCTCTATGGCTACCACTGACTACCAACAAGCTTTCCTGGACCTCCCAGTCTAGAGCAAAGTATCCCCAACACACACACTCTCCATGCAGGACTCTGTGCTGTTCTGTCCCTGTGATTAATGTAGTTTACCATCTCATCTCTGAGCTCTTCTCCCTGTCTGAGTGCTCCAGTCATGCCACAGAGTTTTGCCATGTGGAGCTGAGAGCCGGGTTGGCTCTCTCCTTCCATCTGCAAATAGAACAGTTCAATCATTCAGTCACAGCCTGTCCATGCTCAGCCAGACTAAAAGCCTGGATGCCACGCATCATGGAGTCTCCTCCTTCTCCTGCTACCTTTTCTTTTCTTGCCATTAAAAGCCCTTCCAGGAGAACTAAAACAGCAGGGCCTCAGAAAACAAATGGAAAACACTAGAATGTGTCCTTATGGTTCCAGCTCAAAACATCAGTCACCAAAAAAGGTCTTTCGCTAGCTTCCTGCCCAGGGTCAGAAGGGGCAAAGTGAACATAGTAATTTTTCTAAGTGTCTTATTAAAATCTCTGTCAAGTGGCTGAACATCTGTTTTCTTTTCTGCTTGTGTTTTGAGGAACAGACTAGCCTGGAATCACAGGGCTTCAAGGGACCTCGGTTCATGTATAATCATACCAGAGCTTTCTCTCAGGCCCTTGCCAAGCAATTAGCAAAGCTGCTTTTAACCAATTAGGCCCATCTTTTCAGCTCCCTGCAGCAGAGGCTGCCGTCTCCCTCCCCACCACTTGGCCTCCTAGGAGTCCATTTCAAAAGGCACAATTTGAACCAATTATGCCTGTCTTGTTATTATAATCATTAATCATCATCATTCTAATGACAACTAATAGACTACTTCAAATCTCTTTCTGAAACATGATAGGGGCCTATACAAATAAAAATCAAATATTTTGTAGCAGCATGAGCCCAAGTTTTGCCTTGTGCTTTTACGTCAGTGGTAACAGCGGATTTTGGATGTGCACAGAGAAGGAAGCAGGCTTTTGTGGGCCCTCAAGTCAAGGGTCAGGGTATGGCCAATTATTAAGGCACAAACAGCACCCGTTAAATGAAAAGAGGAGGCATAGAGTGTGGAGCAGTGGACAGAGCAAAAAGAAAGTTCAGGAGCTCTTTATTCTACACCGTGATTCTCACCTAAGCCCAGTGTTCTCCCCCGGAAAGGAGGGTGATAAGGGTTCCACGGTGTTGTCCTAAAGGTTCAACATGGCACTTGCAAAGCATTCAGCACAATCTCTGTCAAATAACCCTATAACGAGGAAGAATCCATCTTGAGCCAAGCCCTGCACCCTACCTACTGCATGCTCTAACTCTCAGAGCAGCCCTGCAGGGGCTGCCGGGGCTCACCTCTACAGTGCAAAGACCTGATGCCAACGAGGGCCCAGACCCGTGCAGTGTGGGAGGAAGAGATGAGCCCCAGCAGTGCGGGTCCCAAATAATACCTAAAGCATTCAATAAACCACGTCTTTGAAACCCTAGGGGTAAAATATTCTCGGAGAAAGGAAGATGACAGCAACAAGATCTCAGATAGAATCTGCTTACCTGGCTTGTCTTAGAGGAAGGAAGGAAGTATTTAGGTATATGCGTAGTTCGGTCAATATGCAGTGTGACTTCCTATGGTACCTCCTGTAATTCTCACAACAGTCCTAGTAATGATAGTACAAATGGGCTATGGGATGACTCACCTTTACTCACCTAGACTTGGGCACTGCCTCAGAGCCAACCCCTCTCCTTTGTCCTAAGAGAGACAGAAATAAGAATAATGATCACTCAGGAAATTCCTAAAGTTCCAGATCAGGGCACATGCCTGTTACATCGGCACATGTGGGCTGCATGTCATGCATCTAATTGTAACTCAGTGAATTGTGGAAAGGCCATGTGCAGTAGATACAACTGAAATGATTCAGCACCCTGTCAATCTTATTGTCAATCATATCCTGAATGAACCAATGAGAAGCGTCCTAGGCAAGGAGCACATTTTCAAATCCTAAAGCCCAATTTTTTCCTATTCAGTTCCATTCTTCTCACTGGCCCTGTGCCATCTTTCCTTTCTGCCTATGCCATTCTTCCACTGCATTCACTCTGTTTTCCTTTCTGCCAGCATGAGCCACTCTCTCTGAGTGTAACTTCACCCTGTAAACGTTATTAAACTCAGCAGCTTTTTCTGTATTGTTGTATACAACATCCAATGCTTTATCCATTGCATACAAGGACTCAGAAACCCACTGGGAACTCACTACCCACGGTAACATTTTAAGGTAGTGTTACCACCTCTGTTACCGCATGATGAATACAGCAGGTAAATCTAAGCTCTTGTGTATGAAGAGCAATGAATTGTAAGTGCACACACACAATGGCAAGTGAGATGCAACTCCATTCATTGAAGATCACAAGAAGTAGTGCTCAGAGTAAGTCTATGTCAACAAAAATAAGGCAAGAATAGAAAAGTGGTAGCAGGATGACAGAAAAGCAAAATGCAGTGCGCACAGAACACAGCACACAGCAGCACAACACACCGCACATAGATAAATATGACTTTTGGAAGTTAAAGGATATGCAGCCAGATGCCTCTCCCTGAGTCTCTAGGGATGACTGACAGGGTGCTGAGTCATCAGACCATGCATGCCTGTCCCAGAATTCAGTCTGATCTTAATTACATTTATGAGATGCAGTACATATTCATGAACCCTTAGTAAGGTTCAAGTAGGGTGAAGATGACTGGAGATCCAGTCAGGAGATCCAACAAGCACACGCTATTGCTTAGAGTGATAAAAATCTCCTGGGTTTTTGTTATGCTATTGTGTATCTCTCTTAGGACAATGAAAGGAGGCATGGTCCCTACAGTGCTGTTTAAATTTAAATGGGTGGAAGGGAGTGATTTCCTCAGCTCCACTGTTCTGGCTGTACCACCTCTGTGTTATAGGTGAGGAATGTGGGGCACAGAGTGATGCCAACCCATGGGCTGGACAGGGACTTGACGAACTTGCATTGGCGTATCCCAGACATTCTTCAACGTCTGATAGTCTTGCCGGCACTCTCCTTGAGTCCTCCAGCACACTGGCCAGTCTCTGCTACGGTCTTGTTTTGCACCCAAATGGTGGCTACACGAAAATTAGTGTTGATTCCCACAGAAAGGCCTGCCATCTGAAGAGCAGCCAACTAGTAGCGCTGGCCCCAGTTAATGTTTTCCTGTCCGCCATAAAGTGCTCAGAGATCACACAGGGCAGCAGCCACAACCACACCTTCACTTGCTTCCTCCTCCCCACTCTGCATTCGGTCCCTTTGCAGCACCCCTATTTCTGCCCCTATGCCTTTTTCCCATTCTCTTTTATATTTAGAATTTATATTTCCAGGTAGCATCTAGCCAACTGACTCTCTCATTTGACTTAAAAGGATTACAGCAGAAGAAGTAAGCCCTAGAGTCAACCAGCATTAAATTCAAAGCTTCACTCAGCTACTTACTTCTCTGGGCCTCAGTTTCCTCATCTGTAAAATGCAGGAAGAACAATACTCATCTCATAGAACAGTTGAGAAAATTAAATGAGATGATACATGAAGACAGCTTAACCCAGTAGCTAGCAGAGAATAAATGCTCAGTAATGAAAACTGGTCTTAGGCATATCTCATTCTTGGCAAGTCTAGACTCAAATTTTTCTTACGTAATCCAGGAGTTCAGTGGGGGAATTTTCCTCTCCCATTTCTTGAGTGCATCTGACATTCATGGCCCTCTCCCTTCCATGAGGTTGGCCTGCTACAATTACCCTCTCCAGCGTAGTCTGTATATAGGACTACACTTGCATTGTCTGGGTAGATGTGAACTGCACGCCCTCAAAGAACACCTCCAGAGAAGAAAGCCCATATAGGCAATGCATGTATCTAAGTCATGCTAGTCTATTCAGGTGCTGAAGCTCTGAATAAATAAAAATATAAATAAAGCCATACAGAGAGCAAGCTGGTGGTTCCCAACAACCAGCATAGGGTAATTCTCACACAGAACTTTCATCAGCCTACTACACTGATGCTGATTCATTGACCAACTTGACATATGCCAAGAGGATGTCAGTGGTGGGGGTGGCAGAAACACACTTACAGAAGTGAGTTATATTAAGAAATGTGACCAATGAAACTCTCCTGTTCAAGAGCTTCTCAGGGCTCCCATGGCTCCCATGCCTCCCATGGCTCCCATGACTGTGCCTCCTGCAGCAATTCCTTTTAAATGTTTTGGGATCCATGTTCCTTTGTAACCTAAAAAATATTGAGGGCCTGAAGAGTTTTGCTATATGAGTTATATCTACCAACATTTGCCATTTTAGAAATTCAAACTAAGAAATATTTAAATGTTTATTTCTTTAAAAATAATAATAATGATAATAAATTTTGATTGGTTCTTTACCCATGTATGATTTTGTTGCATCCTGCATTGGTCTTCTGGAAAGTACTGGCTCAATAAGTAACACGGCAGGAAAGAAGTCAAGGAGTTGTGCTGCTGTTTGGGACCATTGCTTTGATCTGTGCTGAGGAGCCAGCAGCTTCAGTGACCACTGCTTTTATACCACCAGGACAAATAACATAGTGGGAAAGACAAATAATGAGTTTCTGCTATTAAGAAAAAGTTTGATATCATGAACATCCTCTGAGATAATCCCTAGGAACCCTCCCAGGGTTCTGTGGAGCACAGTTTGAGTTCTTCAGTAATCAAGAGAGTAGTTTAAAAGAGACAGATTTCAGGCTGGGAACAGGAGGGTCTGAGTCTAAATTATGCCACATGCTAACTTCCTGACCTTAGCCAACTTACACAACCCTTCTGAGCCTCAGTTTCCTCACCTGTAAAATAAGAGTGATAATAGCAACTACTTCATGGGACTCTGGTGAGGGCCAGTGGGAAATATTCTGTATGAAGCACCTAGCACTGTATGGATCGGTGTACAATATCCAACAAATGGTATGTAAATTTTAAACCTTTACAACAGGATGGAAGTGCTAATAAAGGCAGGCACACATGTGTAAAATAAAGGAAAAAAGAGAATTCATTCTGTTTTGCATAGTTAGTATTTCAGTACTTGACAATCTTTCTCAGTTTTTCTCAGGATCCTGAATAAGAAAATAGGTTGAACACTATGTTGAATTTACATTATTATCAGGTGGAAATATGCTTTATTTGGCCCACAGAGACTACCAGTGTCCATATGTAGCTAATTCTCTTTATCAAATAAAAATAAGTGGCAAAAGGCTGTAATTTAACTCAAACGTTCATTGTCATTTGGATATGGATCTCTTTTAGGTTTTCTATCTCTTGTTATATTAACCACTCATCCGTTACACCTAACTGACACTAATATTGCTTTCACACGATGAGGGGAGACTTCAATTTTAAATACTCAAACTCCTTAGAAGTCTCCTCTGCTATAAAAAAATAATATGCCTTATTCCTTTAGAAGTCAGATCAAAGTAAAAAGCAAACCTTTCCTTAAAACCAGCAGCAACTTCTTCCAGAAAAGACAGTCATGGATATCTCTGCAGAGCTGAAAAGCAAACTAACAGTGTATCTAGACTATCTTCAATATAAGACACGTGGGAGTTACAAGCCTGCCTGGGAGTTGAAATGTGGACGTGCTGCTGTTCAGTGCCTCTACAGAGGCACTTGTTAGCTCATTCCTGTTCCTCCAGAGTCCCGGTCCTCACACACCAAACCTGCTGCTCACCCGAACACCCACCTCTTGCAAACTGCTAAAGCTCCCTGTGGTCAGGTCTATAGCTCGGGCCCCCACTTACCTGGCAGCTGCCAGGTGCTTTATTTGCCTTTTGAATACTCCAGCATCCCCCAACACAAAGGAGAATCTGCATCTCTCTGGTGAGTCAGAAGATTAGCACGTGCAGCAAACGAAAAAGCCAGAGCTCCTCATGGTAAATGCGTTGGATGCATGGATGCCTCACATGCAACCATCACCAGGCAAGGAATACAGCGGTGTCACTCTCATAAACAGAGCTGTAAAGCGAAGTGGGTGGGTGGGGACGAAACTGACTTCACCCCCAGAAGCAGGCTTCTCTGAGGGGCAACGGGCTCACACAACTCACTTTGCTTTCTATGCTATTTATTTAGATCCTTTCAGGATATCTGGGAAAGCTAATGCAGAACCTCCAGAAGGCCCTGGAGACCTATACTCAGGTTTCCGAGCTAAATCAGAGGGTAGAGTTCTAGCCACCCTGATTTCTTTTCATTGCCACTGCTTATGTATTCTTTCATTCTAAAAACATTTTTTGAATACCTGCCGAAGTCAAGCACAGTTAATTTATACATGCATGTCTACATACACACATACATAAGCTACATAATAAAATTAGTTTTGTGGAATTTGAATTCTAATGAGATAAGTCAAATAAACAACTTATGTGATATATGCAAATGATCATTCCAGCTTTATTCACATTAGCCAAATAATGGAAAAAATCCAAATGTACAACAACAGGGGGTAGATAAATAAAATGTGGTACGTCCACACAACAAAATATTTTTAGGAAAAGAAACAAAGTACTGGTAAATGGTACAACATGGATGAATCTTGGAAAAATTATCCCAAGGGGAAAAAAAACAGCTACAGAAATGGTTTTGGGCCCCACACAATATGAAATTGCCACAAGAGAAAATGTACACATATACAAAGTTGACCGGTGACTTCTAGGGCCTGGAGAGTTGGAAGGAATGGAATGACTGCAAACAGGCAAGAGAGATCTTTTGATGACAGAAGTGTTCTAGGCAATAGACCGTGGTGATGTCTGCATAACCTTTAGTTGCGTGCGTTACGAGTAAACATCACTGCAAATATAGATTGTGCTCTATATGTGTCTGTGCTTGGGCTTCAGGAGTAGGTTGAGCACGGCACAGGGCTCAAAAATACCATCAAAGGGGCTAGAGTTAAGCATGGTGTGAGAAGGAGACTGGGGGGCACAGAAAGGGCCCATCCTTACCCACTCCTCAAACCCACCTTGCATTCCATCTGGTAATCTCAGCAACTTTGCTGAAGATAACAATATGTAATATAACACCCACTGTCAATTCCTATCATTTTATTTTGAAGCCCTGTGTCACTTTTGTTTTTGCTTTGTTTTGTTTTTGTCTATGTTGTTGTTATTCTGTTATTATTTTTATTCTCTTTAAAATAAAAAAAGAACATGTAACTGTCAGAAATGTGGTAAAACAAATGGCCACAAAGTCCGATGCCTGAACCATCCAATGCACTTCCCTTCCTCCCCAGCTGCGTCATAATATGAGAGTAATTAAGGGTCATGCAGAGCTAGCATTCAAAACTCCATCCTATGTGCCAGGTACTGTTTAAGCCTTTTTACATATATGAATTTACTTAATCATCACAGTTACTTTATGAAATAGCTATTATTGTAAGAGGTTTCTTTGTCAGTTGAGGTCTTGGCATGATGCAGATGGCCCATTCAAATAAGGCAAGTGATGAAAGCTTAATTAAACATACACACACATGTACACACACACACACACACACACACACACACACACAGGAAGGTGTAGGCAACGTCCTCAGAAGCAATAAGCACTGATGCTGTACTTCAAGGCTAGCAACAGCTAGAAGTCATCACTCCTTTGAGTATAAAAGAGCTTATAAGCAGAGGGATAGTACTGGCACCTGGAAGAAGTACCTAGCAAGAAAAAGAGATGAAACCAATTCAGTCACTCAGAAAGAAGGGACCTTAGGGAATTAATATTCTGATCTTACTCTCTTCACTCTGTCCAATTTCCTTCTGACAACTTCCATTGGACAACACCATTTAGCCACCCTGGGATAAGGAAGTCCTGTAATGCAGCCCATCTCAGTCAGCCTCTTCAGCACAGAGAAATGTGGAAAACAGCTTAAAGAATTAATCTGGGGTAATAAATGGAAAACATGCAGTGCAGTATCATTATCATTAACTCTTGACAGATGAGGAAACTGACATTAACAACAGTGAAGGAATGTGCCCCAAGGACTGAGAGAGCAGAGCAGGACTAGGAACCCGGTGCTCTGGTGGGTCTTCGTGCGCACATTAGGCTGTACTTCTCTTAATTCCAATCTGTGTAAAAAAATCATTGCTAAATGATTACTCTTCAGAGGGGTAATTAGCATTCTCCAGTCTCCAGGGATTAGGGGAAAAAACTGTTCCATCACAAAACAGTAATCCAAGCCAAGTCCAGCTCACATGACCCTGGACTGCCCACATCCCCAACCTTAGTTATTTCAGTCATATTGCTCTCTGGGTATCAACTCTTTGAGCATCATCTCTTTGACCAGGTCACTGAATATGGTTCACACATAATCCTCAGGCAGGAGGATTTTGGTGGAAAGTATTTCAGACTCTTTCAAGTGGGCGCAGCTTCTCTGCTTCCCACAGGCCCATCAGGGCTCTGAACTGTGGGGGAATTGCAAAGCTCTTGCAATTCCCACTCAGTCCTTCAGGCTTACAGAAAGCTCTGCCTGGGGACATGCCTCAATTTGTATGGGAAAGGTCTCTCCAACACTTAAAGAAAAAATTGCCTCCCCTGGCTCTGATCTCAGCAATTTGTAGGACTGGTACACAAAGGAATAGGTAATGAGGTCCCTGAGTCCCCTAACTGAGCTCGTTATAAGGGTCTCCTTTTGAACTCTCAGATCACACCAACTGGGGCTGAAGGGTCCCAGAGCAGCCCTGAGAAGACTAATTTGGAGACAGATGCCACCCAAGAATCACCTGGCCTGTGTGTCCCAGCCCTGGGGGCCTAGTAGCCCCAAAGCAGAGATAGATGAAGTAGACTTCTTGGCCTGGGCTGGGCTAACATCTGTGTGGTGGAGTTCACGTGGAAGGACAAATTCGTTCGCCATCCAGAGCTACTGTGATCAGCAGCTCTGCAGCACACAGCAGCTGCAGCAAGTACATTCATACAAACACAGGCAACCTTCTAGAAGGTGAGTGCAAGGCCTCCTAGGCAAGGCACTGAGGGCTCCAAACCCACCTATTTCACCTTTGACTTCAGCTGTATCGCTCGGTGATGGAGTAAGGCTAGGGATAGCTCTCCGTGTCCATTTCTTCTGAGTTTGCTGCTACACATTGTGATGGTTTCTGCCAGAGGCAGGTCACAGAACAGAGCCAGCTTTATGATCACTCTCTCCCTCTTTCCCTGCTCTGTAGATCTTCCTGCCCCAAATAAATCAATGTTACTATTTCTCCTTTCCACCCTCACTCTCAGCAGGCTGCTGCTCAGGCCATTTCCTTCAGATAATGAGCCAGGCATGCTTGGAGCTGGGCTGGTGTGGGGCTCAGGCCAGAATGGAAATAACACAGTCCAACCTGATCTCCTGTGCAGATTTTTTTCTGCCTGGCCCAGTCACAATCACTTGTCTTCATGAGGGATGAGAGGTGTGGGACAGGAAGGGCAGTGGGACCAGGTATAAAGTTGTGCTTCTTCCTAAGTCACCCGAAGTGGACTCTTGTGGACTAGTGGAACATAGGGTCTTTATGTCTGAAAGGCTTCCAGTTTGCTTACACAAAGGTCTGCAAGGAAAAGCTGAGCAGCTGTCAAAGTGGAGACTTGTTTAAACAAACTCTTAGAAGGATCCTAATATATAAAAGAGATACGTGCAGTGTGACTCTGGCTGATGTTGGAAAGAAGGGCTCAAGACCCTCCCAGTTCTCTCACCATCAGCACCCAGAGGCTTTCTGAGTGTCCCTGTGAAGACCCAGGGTTCTGCCAGATGTCGTTTGGAAACTGTAAGTCAGCCCTTTCGTGGGGCTGAAGTCCTCTCCCCAGTATTGCTGGTCTGTTCCCAAAGCCAGTCATTTGTGGCCATTTCCACTCTTGCGTCCATAAGTCTGTTGCTTCCTGGCTTCTACTGTCCTTTTGTAGCTCTCCCCCCACCACCACCACCCCAGCTGCCTCACCTCTGCTCTGAAAGGGACTGCTTGCTCTGTGGCCACGGCCCCAGCCTGTGCTCCCAGGTTCCCTGTCTGGACTCCGATTCCCACAAAGGCTGTCTTGACCTGTACATTGCTCAAATCTTCCGTAGAGTGGGTCATTTCCTGCCTTCCCCATACCATAGCACAAAACATCGCCTTCCTGGCATTTGGAGCATGACTGTCCAAGGCAGACAGCCTGGGTTCAAGTTCTGACTCTGCTATCTTCTAGGTACTTACTCTGGTTACCCTGAGAAAGTTGCTTACCACACCATGAATCAGTGTCCTCAAGTACAGACTAAGGGTAGCGATTCCTGCTTCATGGATACTGCGAGGACTCATCGGGTCAGTATATCACAGTTCTCTGCATGGCTCTGTATGAGGTGCCCAGTGATGGGACATTGGCACTCCCACCGCCTCCTTCTTCTACCCACCCTAGATGTGGCACTTATTTCTCAGGGCCAGCTCCTCCTCCCAGGTCTGGATGCACACATCAAACCACAATGCCACCTGCTGGCAGCCTGATCCAGGCGCACTCAGCCAAGACCAAACTTTAATCATATTTATTCTATAAAAATCCATTCAACCAATATTTATTGAGCATCCCTGTAATGCCAGGAACTATGCTATGTACTAGGAATGCAATAGAGAATAACACAGACAAGGAATTTGCTCCTGCAAAGCTCACATTTCAAGGACTTTTTTTCATAATTTTTCCCCAAAGGAACCTAGAGGCAAGGACTGACTCTATGAGCTGACAAGAGACACAAGAAGATGCTCAAGGGCTGGGGATATAGCTCAGTGGAATAAGTGCTTGCCTAGCAAGTGCAGGGTCCTGAGTTCGATCCCCAGTACCGCAAAAAAAAAAAAAAAAAAGTAAAGAAGATGCTCAGCTCCCCCAGCCTCCACTGCACAAGTGCTTGGTGGAAACCTTGAGTCTAAGAACAGAATGGAAGATACAGCACCATGACTGATGCTCGTGTCTCCTTTTCCTCAGGCACAGAGCCTTTCCTATGCCAGGGGGGACCACAGGACTGAGTTCTGGCCCACAGAATATGGGCAGAATGACTTGAGTCTCTTCCGAGTCTGGCCCATAAAAACTTCCTGGATGGGACCCTCCCTGCTCTTGCCTACTTTTGACAGTTCTGAATGGACGGGACCTCCATGGCAACTTGCAAATCAGCAGTGCACAGAAAAGCGCAATCGCAAGACAGAAGGAGTCCTGACCCTTGATTTACCATGTGGAAAAAAAGTTGCTCAACTAGGAGGCCTGCCAGAATAAGAAATAATTTTTAAAATGTGTAGGTTATATCTCACCACAAATTATTCAGTGTTAACGTATAGAAATGGTAAGGCTTTACGGAGGCAATAGGAGACTGAGAAGATGAGACAGATGATGAACAAGATGATAATTCACTCATATTCTGCTGTCTTAGAAGGTTTCATTCTTTAACATTAAAAAGTAAATGCAGTTTGTTTTCCCCTTGACATCAGCAATAAAACATGAGCCACAAAAAGAGACTGTATGCCCACTGTTTTAGAAAAATAAAAGTATAATTTTACTTTGACGTAATTTCTTTCTCAAAGGGAGAGGGAATAAAGAAAAAAAAAAGTTCCAAGGAAACTCTCAAGCTAGCTGGAGAATTTAGAGGCAGAGTCTTGGGCACAGAACGAGAGAGAGAGCTCCAGGACTTGGACAGCTGAGCACTCTCAAAGCCTGAGAAACTCCTCGGGCTCAGGGATGGGGGGACTAGGAAACCACCTTGTCTACACAGGGGTTGACAGAAGCAAAGACTGTATCTTCTCAGTACATGATCAGGGCTTAAGGGAGAATCCAAGAGAGAAACAAGTTGCCCAAGTTTCATAAGAAGAGCTATCTATCAGAGGGGCTTTTCTCCAAAACAGCACTGTAACTACTCTCAGCAGGAATCCCTCAGACCACTAGCATCAAAATCACCAGAATTGCTGGTTGAAAGGAGCCCTAGTTATTCACAGTAGTCAGGAACTGGAAACAAGTCAACAGGTGAATAGATAAATAAAATGGAATGTATCCATACAATGCCAAGTTATTCAACAATAAAATAGATGAGCTACTAATACATACTACATGTATGAATCTCAAGCATCAGGTTGAGCCCAAGATGTTGGACATAAATGTTCATGCTATATGTTTCTATTTATGTGAAACTCTAGAAAAGACAAAATTAATGTACAGTGACAGAAGCATATTAGTAGCTGCCTGGGGCAGCGGAAAGGCCTGTGAGAGTGAATTCTGGAAGGTTTTCTAACTTGATTCAAATAGTGGCAACATGAATTTATAAACTTGTCAAAACTCAGCAAATGCATTTTTAAAATGGGTACATTTTTATTGCACATGAAGTATACCTCAACAAAGCTGATATAAATTTAAGTTTTACAAAATACATACCTACTAGAAGCAACAAAGCCCCACCAGCAATGAGCACGCCCAGCACCCAGATCCTAATTTGTGGCACCGTTCTCCAAGATGAGGCATCCAGCTTCTTAGGGAAATGAAAGATTCTAGAACAGGGTCAGGAAATACACAAAATGGATCCAGAGCATCTCATAGTCCCATAAAGAAAGTGTTGAAATCAAAGAGGCCACAATGCTGAAACCATGTCAGAAAGACCCAGAGTCAACTGAATGTGCTCCCAATGGCCACAGCTGAAATAACTTGAGCAAGAAAATAAAGAAAGTACTGTTGGATACAAATAAAGTAAGTATTGTTAGATATTTGTATTTGTATAATACAAATAGCCATGTGTCAACAATGATTTAAAGAAATAAGCAAACAAATGGGTGAGAACAGACAAACCTCTCATCTAGAAGAGCTCAAATAATTTGTATAGAAATCCCATCCTACAGGATGAGGGAAAAGAGAAAAGAATGAAGGGGAAAACTATGCATATATGTATATACAGGATAGCTAACATAGTTGTACTACTGACATATCACTTTATCGAAAGGAACAGTTAATGATTAATTATTTGATCAATCTCATGTCTATATTTCTTTTCCTGAGTAACTACTTTGAAGTTATCAATATATAATACAGCAACCATTGTTAATTTCCTGTCACCTTGTCTGTAATTCAGTATTGCTTATATTGTTCTTATACTATTTTGTAAATGGATGTCTGTTAATATGTTTTTGTTCTTTTATTTTTTAAATAAAAAAAGAAAGAAATCCCATCCTCCAGGTACAGCATAACTCCAAGCTCTGTAAGTGCTGGGTGTGCATAATGAATTCTTTTCAATGGATACAGAAAGAAAGGGTAAAATAATAACTGAACAGGAAGGAAATGGGCAAACGCCACCTAGCCCAGAAGACCAAGGTCAACATCAAGAGTGATATATCATGCTACAGTGCCCTTGCTAGGGTGTGGCGAGAGGACACTGTAGCTATGTGGTCTTCTTCCACAAATCCCATAGCCCAAGTTTAATCATGAGAAAGCATGTCTCAATTCAAGGATGCTCTTCAAAATTCCTCACTACTATCCTTCAAAAATGTCATGGTCATCAAAATCCAGGAAAGTCTGACTGTCACAGCCAAGGAGACATGACAACCACTTCTCGTGTGGGATTCTAGATGGAACCTTGGGAGATAAAAAGGACATTAGGTAAAAAACAAAGGTAAAGATGTCTGAAAATTAGTTAATAATAATGTGTCGATATTGGCTCATTAATTGTGAAAAATGTACCAGAACAATGTGATAATAGATGTTAATGACAGGGGAAACAGCATGAGGGGCTTATGGAAACTACTGGCTCTGAAATTTTTCTGCAAATCCAAAACTTATCTAAAACTTTAAGTACTATTTTTTTTGAAAAATCACACACTGACTCCATCAGAATGTGGCCCATGATGCCCTGTCACCTACATTCACCAAGCTCCCAGGTGCATACAAGGTGCCCTACTGCCATGGCTCTCAACCCTAGCTGGTCACTGAAACACTTGGAGAGCTGGACCCAGCCCCAGCACTAATTAAACTGGTATGAAAGAGGGTCAGACATGGGGCTCCCGGAAAGGCCCCCTGATGATTCTACTGGGTGGAGTTAAGATGCTGTACTTCAAAAATATGTTGGATTTCTTCATTCTTTTTTACTTCTATATACAATATTTCCCTTTCTTTCCTTTAAAATATTTTAATCATACTATGTGCATCCTTGGGGGCTAAAATTTTCCATGAGCCTCAAGGCTGCAGAAAGCGCTCCTGAGTTGGCAAATGAAGCCTTTGGCCATCAGCCCCTAGGCAGCCCCTGACTCTACCTCTGTCCATGCAGCACAGCAAGCCTTCGCCGCCTCCACAGCACCACAGTTCGCACATGCGTTTCCTCTTCCTGACTGTACTCTCCTTCACCCCTGTTCCACTTTACACCCTTCCTCATCCTGTAAATCTTGGCTCAGATGTGAGCTCCCCTTAGAAGCCTTCCCAGACAGCCCCTCAGAACATAGTCATCTTCCTGCCACACTTTTTTCGCACCTATCCTATCACTCAGATAACACCCCAGGTGTTCACCCCTATCGTGGAAGGTGAGCACCTAGGCTAAGAATGCATCATTTTCCCTCTCATCTCCTTAGCACTTATCACAGTGCTGAGCACAGAGCAGCTCCTTAATATTCATCTGAGTGATTCAGTAAATGCATTAATGAATAAACTCCTTCTGAAGGACTTAGCCTCATGTTAAAAGAAACACAAAGCTCACCAGCTAAGAGAAAGATCTCCCTGCATCAGATGGCCCATCTACTTTTGTTTGTTTGCTCTGCAAGTGACACTCAGAATATCTCCCTAATGTGTTTGTCAAGAATGGCATATGCCAACTTAATGAGCACTCTCTGGTTTACATAAGCTAGACAGGGTATCAGTAATGCACTAGAATATCAAAGGGATGTGGACACCACATTCTCATGGGCCAGCTCTGAGTAGCAAATGTCACAAGGCAGGAATAGGGGGATTAGCGGGCAGGAAGTGAAGAACCCACAAGAGAATTTTTGGACCTGCCCAGAGCTCATTCCCATGACCACCTCATAAAACACGGAAGGCAAACATTTGAAGTTTTTCTTTATCCACTGGAGGGAACTGAAGTTCAAAACTGAGGTGGGAGCCACCATGCAGGAGAAGTTGACTTGCAGTTCTTTCATTTACATTTGTAAAACTTTGTGCGATGCATGCACTTAGTTCCACATAATCCATGTGTCTTTTTAGGAGACAGTGGCAACTGAGGAACACTCCAAAGAGGATCTTCCTGTGCCTCAGGGAAAGATTCAAGGTGGTCTAAAGGAAAGGATCAAAGGCCACAAGGCATTTGAGGGTATGATAAGAGTTACAGACACCTTGAGCCGAGAAGCAAGTCAGAGGTCATGATTTTGCACAAAGCCAGAATCTAAAAGTATGTCTGAAATATGCAGGGACTATCTGGGGGTCTGTGGGCTCTGGATAAGGGTCCCTGAGTTGGGTGAATCTATGGTCTGACCAAATGTTGTCATTCCTTAATTTAGCATTTTTTTTAAAAAAACAAAAGTGCTTGGTACACTGTGACATTACTCACTAAATGAAAGCTGTTAATTACAATGGTGGGATGGTAAATGTGGAATTAGTCTCCTTCAATTGCTGAAGATAGAAATTCAACTCAAATTGGCTTAAAGAAAACAGGGATTATTGAGAATATTGAGTTTCAGCACAACCAGATCCATGTGCTTAGATGAATTCATCTAGAATCTGGATCTTCACCTCCCGGATCTTGGTTCTGTTCTCTGCTGAGTTCTTTCCCTGCTGGGGAAGAGCCCCACTCCTCCGCCATCACCCCTCATTCCAAATTCACATCATATTCTTTCAGTGACCCTAGCAGACATGTGAGCTTATTTTGCAATAATTTCAGCCAAAGTTCAGGGCAATCTTATTTGGGGCCCCTCAAGTCACTTATCAATCATGAATAAGTCTCTGAAGTCTGGATGATGACCCTGGCTTTAGTTTCAGTACCACAGTGAGATCTAGAGGTTGTAGGGCCAATCACCCAAACCACCTGTGCTAGGAGTGGGGGATGCTGTGGCTACCCAAGAAAAATCAGGACGCTGTTACCAGAGGTGGGGAGCGCTTCTATATGGGCAGATGATCTATGCCCATGACAGTGGCTTGAAACAGAAATCCTATGTACTGCTCTCCTGAATGAACTTGACATGCTTGCATCTAGACAACACTGTTCTTGAGGACCTCTTACAAGGGATACGGTAGCCTGAGGATGGAAGAGTCTCAAGACAGAGGAAGCTCATTGACTCCTCCATCCCAGTAACAGCTTGCTTGTTTCCACTTTCTCATCTAGACCCCTACCTCCTTAAGGAAAAGCAGCCCACCTAATGGAGACCTTCCTGTCTCCTGCAGTCCTGTCTCTGTCAGCTGACAGCTACTGTGAAAGGAAGATGAGAAAATCTCCTTTCACCTTGGCAGGCCTCCTGCTCAGGTGTATTTTTGTTCCTTTACCTAACCCTGAAGGCTATCTTTATTTTCTCCCCTACTGAGTGATTGGGCAACTGTCTGCTTTAATCATTTTAGAGATTTAGAAATTTGCTGGGGGAAAGAACTGCAATCCTTATAGAACAGTGATACCTGAAGTGCTTTTTCTATTAATGACTCAGCCCTGAAAAGAAGACTGAGCACCAGTGATAGATTGCCACCCCTTAGGCTCAGGAACAGGGACTTCTCTCTCTGCCCCCTTGTCCTCCATCAGCAGCTGGCCCGCAGATACCACAGGTCTGGATTAGATGAGCTAAGGTGCTTTCAACTCTTGTCCTCTTTCTAACCCACTCTGGGCCTCAGTCAGATCAGGAAGCACCGTCCTCTGACTGCCACTCAAACAACCACCCGGAGCCCAGGAAGAAATGATCCGTCTGCAGCTTTGGTGTCTAGTTTTATCTTAGGAAAGCTCTGTTCTTTTCATAACAGACAGTAATTCAGCTTTGGATAGGAGTCCTGGACATTTACTGTAAGGGGACTTCAAAAGCAGGATGACTAGAAATTTCCATAATTGTATTTCTTCTTTTCTAAGAGTAAGACAGGCCTAGTAGTGATACTCAAAACCCTTCTCTAGCTCCCTGCTGCTTTCAGTCCAAAGTCAGTTTCCTGAGTACGCCGGCCAGGCTTCCGTGGATCTGGTCCCTGCTCACACTTCCAGTCTCTCTTCTGTTCTGTCAGTGGTCACATTACTTCCTTCATCCTCTCAAATCTGTCTGCCTCCTTATAAGGACATGGGTGATTTCATGCAGGAGCAGCCCAGATAATAAAAATAATATCCCCATCTCCAGATGCTTAGCACAGTCACATCTGCATGCCACTCTTGCCATATAAAATAGCATTCACAGGTTCTGGGGATTTAGGACCTGGATATCTTTCGTGGGGTCCATTAGCAGCCTATCATTCTACTCCCTTTGTACGTGACAGGGATCATCTTGGACATCAGTTGCTCCAGAAGGTTCTCACTGTCCCACTTCTCTCCTCAGCTGGAACTAACCATTTCCCATACATCAAGCATTCTATAGCTGGTGACACACAAGACTGATTTGGCCCCCAGATTAAACACATACCCTGATGTCAAAGCACAGGCTTTCTGCTTGGAAAGTCGTATCACATATGGAAGGGGCTGTAGAACAAGAGGGAAGATGAAGCTAAAGAACAGTAAGCACAGTGTGACACTGTCTCAGGAATACCCATGATCACATCTACAGAGAGACTTTGGGTGGTAAAGTAGAAAGGAGGTAAGACCTCTCCATCAATGCCTAGATTTCCTCTGCTTGTATCATGAGAATGTGTTTGTGAATTTCTTGTGTTTAAATTGTTAGGAGAAGCTGAACTGTAGTATATCTGACATGTTGTGATGGCTCCCATTTTTCTATTTGAACAAATACTGCAGTTCTTTTGTGTGTATTTCCAGTGCACAGCAGGGCCCAGGGTAAAGACCTTTCCAGAAAAGCCACTTAGTTTTAAAATCTCACCATTGAGAAGACTCTGCCCAAAGCCAAAAATGGTATCCCAAGTTTCTAACAGTCAATTTTTCTGAAAGCACCCATTTGAGGTAAAACACGCTGATAAACACAATGTCTAGTAAATGAAGAGGTCATAAAGCCAGAATCTCCTGGGGCTTGCAGATGCCACACAGAGCTGGGGACACTGTCCATTCACCCCCACAGGACAGAGAAGGGGTTCTGCGGCTGTCAGTGGTAAATGTTTTCTACTAGCCAGCAACCAGCAGATGTCAGCAGGATAGAGTCAAGCCAGATGCTCTAATTAAAATATTACTCTGCAGAAATACTCATCTCAGCCAACATTTGCCTTTGACACACAGTCCAAAGAAGCAAGGGGTGCCCAGAGAAACCCACATGTGGACACGGAAACATCTGTGAGCAATTGTGGGAAGACAGAGCTGAAGATAACCAGAACAATGTCATCACCTTACCACCAGCAAGAAATTTCTAATGAACAAATTAAGGACAAGAAACAGGCATGAAAAAGATACTTGCCACACGTATAACAAAGGTTTATTATCTAAACATGTATATTTTCAAATCTCCCTCAAATAAGAAAATTGCAAATAGCCCCGCAGAAAAATAAGCAAAGAGATACGGACAAGTAATTCACAGAAAAAGGCACTTAAATGGGCGCTTCACTGTCTGATTAAGAAAATGTTGATATTATTACTCTTGAATTGTATTTATGGGAAGGAAAACTGTTAAAGTAGCTTTCTGAGAACAATAGGATGTATGTAAGAAAATTTAAGATGTGTATATCCTTCCACTTTGTAAAGGTCACCCCTAGGGGGGAAAAAATCCATATGCCTATAGAAAGAGTAGGAGAATGTTTTCATTTCAGCCTTGTTCGTTATTATGAAAATCTAGAAATAACCTAATGATCCAATTACATGTGAACTGCTAAATAAATTATAAAACACTCATTCCAAGAACATTATGAAATGGTTTGAAAGATAGATCTATCATAACATACAGACAAAAAAGATGTCTAAGATATTGTACGTAATTTTAAAAAGGGATTGGGGGATTATTTGCATAAATTATTTGTAAATATCTGTAATTAAATATATACACATTAATCTATGTCAAAAAAATAGAGTCCAAACTGCTAATAGCAATGACCACACCACCAGTGCTCCTCAGATTGTTTTCCCCAGTAAAACTGATGCAAATATAATTCAACAGAGGATAAAGCAAGAGAAATTAAAAGTACTGGCTAATCTTACAAGCTTAAAATTAGTATGTTGCTATCACAAAAGCTGAATCAACTAAAGTTACATTAACAGAAAAAGTTTGAGACTATCCCAACTTGCAAATTAAATCATTCTTCATTCTACCTCGTTTTATTACTACATTTGTAAACTTTATTGTATTTTTTTCTACTAATTGCAGTCAAAAAAGAACTGTCCAAAAAATAACCTAGTATGATTCTGGATTTTCCTACTTATCACCATGATGTCATTTTTTGCTTTATGCAGTTTGAAGCTCATACATATATCACACTGTTATATTTTTCTGACAAACTCACTGAATACGCTGAAAAACCTTTCTTCTCTTTTTTGAGGTTTATTTTATCTACTATTTATATAGCCGTATCATCTTTCCTAAACTTACCCTTAACCTGGTTTATCGTCTGTGCTTTTTGCCTTCCGGTCACTCTCATGAATGGCATATATTTCAGTCTCACTTTTTTAGTTCATCTGACAAAATGACGCATTTTGTTCATGTATGTTTAATACAATTATTGGTAAGGTTCAGCTTAATGTACTATTTTGATGTTTGTTTTTCATTTACTCCATTTCTTCCACCTATTACTTTGTTCCATCTTTCCTGATTATTTTGGGTAAAGGCATATTTTTAGTGCTTCAGTTTGCTCCCTTTACTTGACTTTTGAGTTATTTTACTTTGAACAAGGTTTTTGAAAAATTTCTCTAGAGCAGCTCTAATAAATATGCAAAGTGAGGCACATATGTATATTTACAGAATATCTAAATCCCCAGTTATATTAACAAAATTAAAAGAAACAAGTAACACTGACTCAATAATATTTTATTTAGCCTAATATACCCAAAATATAATCATTTCAATATGAAACACATATAAAATAAAAATATTGGGCCGAGAAGGTAGCTCAGCAGCACAAGTGCCTGCCTAGTAAGCACAAGGTCCTGAGTTTGATTCCCAGTATCTATCTATCTATCTATCTATCTATCTATTTATATCTATATCTATCTATTACTTTTCATTCTAAAAGTACATTTACACTAAGTCTTGAAAATCTGATATAAAAGGTTGTCCTACCAGAACAACAAAACTGTATTTCATAGAAAAGCATTTATACTGCTTCAATTTTAATTAATTAAAAGTATAAATTCAGTCTCTCAGCTTCAGTAGCCACACATTTCATTGTGGCCACTGGCTACTATGTCGTATAAAACAACTCTAGGGTTTAGAACATGTAAGTTTACCTTATCACAATCTAACTGAAAATACTCCTATACCACTTCACTTGCAGGGGAGCACACTTAAAACCGTACCTTTCTATTAACCCTTTGTGGTATTTCTGCAGTTCTTTTGCTTCCATTGAAAATCGAAGACCACAGAACACGTATTTGTTGCTTTCGCTTTAAATATCAATAATCCTTTAAAGCTCAACTATTTAGTAAGCATAAAAATAATTTCATTTTTTAATAAAAAAACAATTTCTAAAACATCTTAAGTTTGCATATGTATTTACCCTTTCTCAGGCACTTTTCATTACAGACCTGAATTCCCATCTAACTTTTTTCAGCATTTCCTGCAGTACAAATCACTGACAACAAATTTAACATTCATTATTTTACAATGCCTTTACTTTGAAATATGTATATATTAAATGTATATCTGCCTTTGGCAGATTCACAAGTGAACATAAAAAGCCAATTGATTAATTTCAGTCCTGCCTTATAGTGGTCTCCATCAATTCCTACTTTTGTTT
The DNA here is from genome assembly GCA_004027595.1 of Dinomys branickii. NCBI lineage: Eukaryota > Metazoa > Chordata > Mammalia > Rodentia > Dinomyidae > Dinomys > Dinomys branickii. The sequence continues at coordinate 65,878 of PVLD010005716.1, forward strand.
TTGTAGTTGCAGCAGTTGAAACAGGGCTGGTATTGTTGGGCTTGGTGTCCCCTACAGCAGACCAAGAACAGAATTAAAAGGTGCAAACATGTTAAAATAATCAGTGCATTGTAGAATCTATGACAAACTCTGTTGGCAGTAGACTTCACCACTGGTTTGAAGATCTCATCTCTATGACCAGATGTTCCAGGATGGCATCCATAATGGTGATTTGTGACAAGTTATGAATTCTCTTTGTGAGGTAAATTTGGTGGATCCTGGTAGAAGGAATCTAGCATATTTATTTTTGGCTTCATCTGTATGGTTACTTGGAATTTGGTAGTCTTTAGGCAAGAATAACCATTTTTTTGGAGAAAGTAGTGTTACTATGGCATTGTTTCATACATCTCATGGTTATACTTTTCTGCTGGTTGTTCAAGACCAAGTTAAAGTGAGACCTGTATCAATTAAAATTAACTTCTTGGTATCTATCAAGGTCAAATAAATCTCTTCAGGTTTTACCTTGGAATCATGTACAGTATCTGTTAGTTCTTCTGTCAGTGTCAGCCATCAGGATGAGTCATGGCTATTGCTTCTTGACTAAGTTGCTTTCTCTGAAAGCTTGGGAGACTTTTCACTCCTTGTTACTCTCCCTAGGCACACCCTGTAGAATCACTTTCCTCTGTGGTCCCACAATCTCCTTGATCAGAAGATCAAGGACTCAACTGAGTTATAGGATGTCACAGCAAAGGTTTTCTTATGTCCTGGATCCTCATTAACCTCAGAGGACTAGAGCTTAAATATTTGCTGTCTGCTTAGCCCATCCATCTTTCTAATTTTTGGTCTCCAAACCTCAGTTGTTGAACATCCAGAAGAGAAGGTTAATGACATTACATTGTAGTGGAAGGACCTTGAAATATAAGGTATAACCAGAGAACTGTGGTTTTTTACCAACCAAGGATGTTCTAGTAGTTAAATCCCTATAGAATGTTGACAATTATAGAGTTTTACAGAGAAAATTTGAAATCAAAAGCCTTACATAATAATGTAACATAACACACATGATGACATTTTAAAAACAAATTTAAATCTCCATCTTGGAATAAAATAATCTTTTTAGTCAAATATCCCTACCTAATACATAAAAGCTTTTACCTACTTTGTTCTTATTGAATAGGATATCATTGGAGAAGTTTGTAACATTGTCTCAGCTGTTTAATATCTAAGCATTTTTAAAGGTAGTGGTATGTATATAGCATACACATCACATAGGTTTTCACTAAAAATTACCATTTGCCTGATGACCCTTTGTTGGCTTGACATGAACATCTTATTAAAAATATCTGGGGCACAAGAAAAAGGCAGACATCTATCACTATAAACAATTCCAGTTTTACATTTTAGAATAATGCACATTTGGAAGACATGAATACATTTCATACATCATGAAATTAACAATAATTGTCATTATTTTGTTTCTTGATTTAGTTTTGTACCAAGAATATCTTCTAACCAGAAAACTTTATTGTCTTATTTTTGAAAACTTAACCTTTTGATGTTGACCAGTGAAAATATATCACAATAATATGCTTTGAACAGTATCTATTGGTGTGTCTCCCACAAGGCAATGGAGATCACTGGGGCTTCCCATTAGTGAACAAAGACTCGAAAAAATGCTTCTAGGAAGCCGCTTCCTTATCCATCAGCTGGAGTCCTTTCCAATAGTTTCTCCTCACCCTAAGGGATTTTTGTTTATCTTAATGAATTTTTGATAACCAATAAAAATGCAATCTCCATACTTAACATGTTAGATGTGAACAATGAGAGACTCTCAAGTCATAACACATAAACCATACTCATCACATTTATAAAACTAATTTGACATCATTTTGATCAGCTGGTAACGTTGGTGGAAGCATGTCCTTAATTTTAGATGACATTTATCTATAAGCCAAATTAAATTATAGACAAATGCTTAAAAAATCCAAAAAGTACAAAAAGAAGAAAAGTTTGTTGAGCTCAAATAAAACAGCTGCTTATAGATTGGACAGAAAGACAAACAAATAAGACAATTTACTTATAAAATCAGAGTGCACTCACATATATTTTTTACCAAACTGAATTATAATAATTTTTGTTTGTAATTATGAAAATACTCATCAGAATTTTTATATGTCAATTAATACAGATCTGTCATAAGAATTTGAAAACAATAAAAACCTTTATCTAATTTAGGGCCAGTCGTGTCTGGTTCATGATAAATCTTAGATGGAGAATCTGCTGAAGTAATAGTGGACTAGGAGCATAAGTCCAATAACCTGCTCTTGAAACAGGCATTATACATAGGATATTGTCAGTGGAGCCATTAAGGCAATAAAAGGATTTTCAGGAGTTGTTAGATTGCCTATCTGATTGGCAAGTGCCTGGGATAGGCTCATCCTCTGGAGGGCTCGGGTCAGTGGAGCCATCACAGGGACTATCTCCAGGCTTGGTTGTGTCTCTTGCCAAGGTCATACATTCCTGGGTGGCAGCCACCTTTTAGACCCATCACCTGTTAGGATATAAGCATACCCTCTTCCCCATGTTATTAGCTGAACTGGTCCTTCCCATTTCCCTGTGTTGATGTCCTTCTAAAGCATCAAGCCTATCTTGAGCATCATCATAGGATGCTGACAATGACATTCTGCAGGGGTCAATTTATTGGCTGCAGCTGGATTTAAAAAGCTTAGAGTAAAAAATGGCTCCTACTGTGTTTGTGGGTATAATTGTGTTCCTTCTTTGTGTTTTTGTAATTGAGTTTTAAGAGATAGGTATGCTCTTTCTACAGTCACTTGTTCTTGAGGCTTGCAAGGGATTTCTGTAATGTATCTAATGTGCCATAGCTGAAAAAAACATTGTAATGTTTTATTAATATATGAAGAACCATTGTCAGTCTTTATGGTGCATGAAACACCCACAGAAGCAAATGTTGGCAAGCAATATGGATGAACATGGCCAATTCTTTCTCCTGTGTGGCAAGTTGCATAAATTAAATGAGAATATGTATTAACACATACACGAATATATTGTAGTTTTCCAAAAGAGGAAAGGTGTGTAATATCCATCTGCCAAAAATTTTTAAGCCTCTGGGGCTACTGCCCTCTTGTGGCACGGGCCTAGGAACCTTTTGACAAGTAGGGCAAGACTTAACAATCTGTCTTGCTTGAGACCTCGATAGTTGAAATTTTTTGGTTAAAGCCTTACCATTTTAATGATGGTATGAATGAGATTGTCTAGCTACATCAAATGGAGTAGTAAAAGCAATTAATGAATCAGTTTGCTGATTCCTATATGTTAAAAAATCCAGGTAAATTAGAATAAGACCTTATGTGACCAATATAAATGGATGCTGTTTGATTATGAATTGCCTTTAGGTAGCCTGAAAACAAGTTAAATATGGTGGATCTAAAGTTGATCATAGGTGGCAGTATTGAGTCTCTGAGTAAGGTAAAATGCATAGGTCAAATCACTAATTATGTTAATAGGTTTAGAGTTAAATTGTTGTATGACAAATAAAGTAGCAGTAACTCCAGACCTTTGTGCAGAGAGTCCTGAAGTCACTATTACCTGTTGATAATCCTTACCCCAAATGGTGGTCTTGCCCTTTGGTGAACCATCAGTAAAATAGACTACTGCATCAGAAATAGCTTCAAACTTAATAATTTTTGGAATAATACATGAATGCTTGAGAAAAATGGAAAGATAGGATCACTGGGAAAATGATCATCAATTTGTCCTATAATACCTGCAAATGCTACTAGTCAATATAGAGCTTGCCTAACCCTCTGCAAAGCCTACAGTACAAAGAGCTGGCATAAAGTTGGACTATTTTGCATTCCTTGAGGTAATGTGTTCCATTGATATTGCTGCATTGGCTCTTTAAAGTTTAAACTAGGTACAGAAAAAGCAAAATTCAGCCTATCTACAGGAAAAAGAGGAATGTTTGAAAAGCAGTCTTTTAAATGAATTATGATGAAGAGCAAGTCTCTGGGAACTGCAGTTGAGTTTGGCAATCCTGGTTGCAGTGCCCTCAGAAGTAAGTAAGCATTTGTAGCTCTTAAATCTTCCAATAACCTCCATTTGCCCAATTTTTTTGGAATAACAAAGACATGAGTATCCCAAGGACTAACTGGGTTTTCTAAATGTCCTAGCTAGAATTGTTCTTCAGCTCATTTCGGTAGCTAGATGAGTTTCTCCTTCAGGGGGCACTGATCTACCCAAGTAGGGTACTCAGTTTGTTATTGTAAAGGCAGAGCTGTTTTGGAGGGAGAAGCATCAATATCCCTCATTTTAAAAAAATTTACTGATATCTGACACCATGGCTGTCATTGTTTGGTGTAGTCCTTACAGGTTCTTTGATTCCCTGTAAGTTCTTTCCTAACCCTCTATCCTTTTTGATATCTCATGTTAATCCTCATTTGTCTAATTTTAGGATTCAAATCTACTCGCTTAATTTCAGAATCAGAATTTCTTTGTTTAAATTTATGATCAGAATCATTAGTCAATATTCATTTCCATTTTTGTAACAAATCTCTTCACCACAAATTGATTGGAATAGGTGCCACATACAGTGGCACCTTTTGCTGGTCTGACTGTTCATGAGGCAGGGGTGAGACACTTTCTAGTACCCGCTAAGGGAATCCCAGTCCTATGAAGGAGGTAAGGGCTCTTTGTGTTGGCCACGTGGTAAGTCATTGTTCATTGCTCTAATGCAGTACAGACACATCTGCACCAATGGCTATGAGACCTTCAGAGTATTTTCCATTGATCTTTATAAAACACATAAGCTTGTCTTTAGTCACTTCCAGAGTAAAATAAATTTCTCTGTAATCTTGCTCTTAGGGTCTTAAAAAGGTTTATCAATAGATAACAAAATCAATTATGCTACATTTTGTCCCTGTTCAAAAATAGACAGATTATAGCACGTGCAAAAATTTGTATTTCATCTCAACAATCACCATCAATCAAACTAGGCACAATAGTTATTCCTTTTAAATTTAAATCATCCTTTCCCAGTACAAGACCAACTGTCCTCCCAGGTGGTAGACCCCAAACTCCTGTGGGAATTGGGATAGGTCTGTCACCCCAATAAGAGTGACTCTACAAGTTGCAGGAAGATCTAATCCTATACTTTGTATTGTTCCCCCCTAGTGAGGGAATTTATATCCCAGTGGGGAGCCACCTTTGAGGCTGTTGTCAAATCTGCTAATGTGTTTGCACTGGATAAAGCTGACTGATATTCTAACTCACAAGTTATATTTCCTCCATTGTTTGGCCAGCCTGAAGAAAGGCCCTTATTTTGCTTTTTGACAAAAGTATACCATCCTTATGGATTTTAGAATGATAACATGTGGCCCAATGTCTCCCATTTTGGCATTTGGGACAGGGTTCAGGTGTGAGACCCCAACCCCGCATACCAGAGGAATTGTTCCATCAACCTGTTGCAGTTGCAGCAAATGTCCCATTAGATCTAGCAAGAACTCTACAATTTTTTCTAATATGTCCCATTTTTCCACAGTTAAATATTTTACATTACTCCCTCCTGTATTATTAAAACCAACCATAACCTGAGCCATCATGGTTGCCTTGTATGATTCAGTTCCAACATCCTGACAAGCTCAAATAGGTCATGAGATCATTGGTTGATTTTATAGGATTTAAAGCTTGTTTGCAGTTTCAATTAGTATTTGCAAATGCCAACTGTAGAATTAGAACAGCCACAGTTTGTGTGTTTGACATCTGTCTACAAACAGCTTCTTGTATTCTAGCCACAAATTGAGTAAAGGGCTCCTTAGGGCCTTGAAGGATATGCAAGAAGGACTGTACAGTAGTCCCATCCTCTGGATTAGTTGCCCATGCCCTTTTTAGTAAATCTGTCAATTGTGAACATAGCTCATCAGGACCTCAGAGCTGATCCCCAAGGAATGTATAGTGACCTGTTTTTATTCCTGGATGTGGATTGTGACCCATTCTGTTTCTATGTGTCTTCTCTGAAACAAGACTTTTAAACTCTACATAAAAATGAAGAAATTGAGCAAGAGACAGCAGGCGTGTTTGTACTAGATGCATGATATCGTATAGTGTCAACTGATATGTATCCAAAACATTCTGTAGAACTACTGCTGTAAATGAGCTCTGAACCTCATTATTGACAACACTTTGTTTAAGATTTTTTAGTGTATGGATTTCAAAAGGTAAATGAGGAGCAATTTCCTCATCATGATCATTTTTCTGAGTTCCAACTGGGAAGCAAGTAGGGGTGCAAATGATTTCTTCTTTTGTGGTTGCTTGTTTCTTTAAATCTATATGTTTCTAGATAGAGTCATATGTAATATTCTTCTGAAAGGCCCCTGTTCCTGCCGAGGTGTCTCTGCTGGGAGCTCTTTTGGTTCCTCTGTGAGTCAGAGGCTATCAGTTGTAAGCTCTGCAACAGACTTAAAACTGAACGAACTAGGTTCCAAGTTGAGAATGTCTCAGGGGAAACAATTTTTTCTATACTGTGTTCCCTTCTAAGATTTTTTTCCAACTCTTTTTTTTTTTTTTTTTTTTTTTGCGGTACTGGGGATCGAACTCAGGACCCTGCGCTTGCTAGGCAAGCACTTATTCCACTGAGCTATATCCCCAGCCCCTCCAACTCTTTCTCAATCATCAATATCTATAGTGCCTGTCCAAGGAAACCATGCATTATATTTGGTTACCTCTTATAACATTTTTGTTAGGTCTTTTTTGGCCTGTGAGCCCCTGAGCATTTAAGTAAACCTTGGAGCAGCTTTATGTATCTTTGCTCTTTGGTTGAAAATTTTTGGCCCATTTTACTTCCGGATAAAAATGGTTTGTTCACAGCAGGAAGATTTACCCCTATTCCTTGTGGAATGCTTCTCTTCCCTCCTTTCTCCAGGTGTCCCTGACAAAGTTTGCATCCTGTCAAGGCCTTCTCCATCTCCTACTTTTTCTAGGTAGACTTACTCGACCAGGCTAAAATTTCCAATCCAAGGACTACAGCTCCTTGTCTGGGCACCAGTTATTGGGTTAATGATTTCCCTTAGTTATTCTGGGTTGATCAGGTCCACAATCTCCTGAATGACTGTACATTGAATAAAAAGAGGCAAATGGAATGATTTTAAGGCTCCAGGAGGATCAAAGCCCTCTCATAGAATTTGAGATTCTCTTAGGACTAAGACCAAGACCTTTTCTGACGGCTCGTATTTATTTGGTTATCAGAAGAAGGGAGAGGAGTTTTCAAGAAGGGCAGAATCATTCAAGGACTTTTCGAAGGCATTAAGTCAATCCACCCAGGAGTGAGAAGCCTGTGGCTATAGTCTTTATCTAGTTGAGATTAGATCCAGGTGTCCTTGGCTGTGATCTTGTCTTACCCTTTGAGGCTTTGAGGCTTCACCCACCACTCTCAGTTTTAGTAGGGATTAGTGACTCACAGAGGTTCACTTACTATGAGTCTTCCATTTCCATTCAAGGAGCCTAGGCCTCGGACAGATTCACAAGTGAACATGAAAAGCCAGTTGATTAATTTAAGTCCTGCTCAGGTCTGCCTCATGTGATCTCCATCAGTTAACTCTCATTTTTATAGTTTCCCTGTATCTAACATGTATTTACTTTTTCTCGGGCTGACTTTAATATTCTCTTCTTCAGCTTTTATTTCTGGAATCTTGACTATAATGTCAAAGATGGTGCTGTCCCTTTTTCTTAATTCTACCTGGAGCTTTCTGAGCTTTTCCTGCAGCACTGAGTTGCTATATTTGATCCAAATTTGAAAACTTTACCTATATTTTTTTCATATATTCATTTTCCATTCTCTCCTTTCTACCTAACAGAAAAAGAAAGATTTGTTTCATTTTTAAATCTTGCCTCATAGATCAGTGTACTTATATTAAATTTTCTTCCCCCTTTTCCCCTCCTTATTGAATTAATAACCCTTAGTCATTGCAGGGTGATCAAGCCTGCAATCTCCCAAACTAGTGGATGGTGAAGGCTTAAATAAATGAGACAACTGAAATGATTTTAGGGCTCCAGGACAGTTTGACCTTCTCACAGAATTCAAGATTCTCTGAGTTAAAACTAAGACTTCTACAAGGATAGCTGGGATAGGTGTATTGCTGATGACTGTAGTTTGTTGAAAGGAAGTCAATGCTTAAAATTTTCTTTTTTCTTGACCAATTTTTCATTCTTGAATCTGGTAATCAAAATGACTGATCTGAAAACAATATGCAGTATAAGAACCATTGTTGAACTCCTACCATTTTGTATGATGAAACTGCATCATTTCCCATTTTTTTTATTATTTGTTGCTGTCTTTGATTGTTTGATCAGTCTTACATTCTTATGTCTGGTGGACTGAGCAACTTTGTTGAAGATAACAGTATGTAATGTAGCAACCGTTCTTGACTCCTATCATTTTGTTTTGAGGTCATGTATCATTTTTGCTGTTTTTGTGTTATTTTGATTTTGTCTTTATTGTTGTTTTGTTAGATTTTTTTTTTAATCTTTAGAATAAAAAAAGACCAAGACTTCCTGGGGTGGCCCATATTTATTTGGTTTTCAAACAAAGGAGGGGGATACTGAAGAAAATGCAAGAATCTGGGCAGGATTTGGGAATCCTTCTAAGAACTTTTCCAGGTAATGCATTATGTTAATTTAGGAGAACTATGTTATCTCCAGGAAGGCCTTCACCACAGAAGTGAGATGTCTGAAGCTACAGTCTCCTTTTAGTTAATTGAGGTTGGAGCCAAATGTCCTTAGCTGTGGCCATACCTTGTACTTTGAGGCATTCCAACTTCACAAGCCAATACAGTCCTCACTTACTATGAACTGCCTATCTCCAGACAAAGGTCTAGGCCTCAGGTAAACTCACACTTATCCATGAAATATTTGTTATAAATATTACATTTTTTAATTCTAGGAGCTCTACTTTTTAAAAAATTTCTGTTTACTCATTAAGTTATTCATTTCCTATGAGTTTTTAAAACACGTTTACTGTTGTTATTTTAAAGCTATATGAAAATTATGATCCATGGGTTGCCTCTGGGTCTGATTCAATTGAGTTTTCTAACTTTTAATGCATGGTAAATACTATATCTAGGAACAGTTCCTCTCTCTGAAACTAAACTCTTCAAATTTATATCCATAGATTTTCTGAGGGCTTTAAAAAAGTATAGTTTTGTTTCTACTGTTTATCTAGTGACTATTTATCTAGTGACAAGTGTGTTCCCAGGGATAGAGGTCTTTCACATCTTTCTATTTCCTAGAGAGGAGTGAAACATCTCACTTTAGATTTTGTTGCATAATTAACATTACTAAAACCTAATGGCTTAAAATAATAATCATTTATTTCACTTACTTTTCTGAGGGTTGAATATTTGGCCTCGGTTCAGCTGATGGCTTATTTGATCTTAGCCAAGGTCTCTCATGCATTTGTAACCATGTACTAGCTTGGAAGATCTGCTTCTCAGTGTTGCCTGGCTATTAGCTGGCGCAGTGGGCACCTGTGTGACCTGAATCTCATCGTACAGCAGGCAAGTTTGAACTTGTTCCCAGGTGAACTAAGCAGCACAATTAGCAAAAATATAAATACTTCTTGAGACTTATTCCACAATCTTATACACTACCATGTGTGTCACATGTTACTGGCCAAACAAGTCACAAAGCCAGCCTGGATTCAAGCCAGTACACATACTCTACTTGATGGAATGAGCTTCCAAGTCACATAAGCAAAGCACACCTCATGGAAAAGTTGAGAATTATAACTCTCTATGAAATGTACCAAGTAGCATGACAGTTTCTTCCAAAAAATTTATTTTCATTTTCAATTCAACATTCAAATTAACTTTTCTAAGAGAATAACAAAATCCATGCTTTTATGTTTCTCAGAAAAACTAATGAATCATAGATTATAATTATTCAAAGCCAAAAATGCCCCATCAATGAATACCAACAATGTAGGGTGATCACTTCAGGGAGGGAGAAGTAAGTTTTGTTCTTCATGAACTTGATGAGTTTGCATTTGGAATAGTACTTTTATTGGGAGGGTGGATATTGTAAGAATAGCACAGTCACCTTGGGACATTTTGAAAAGAACAAAATCAGTTTGGATGAGGCCTAAAGTTAATATCATAAGAAAGATGATTGAAAGAATCAGAAAACCTGCAGTAATGACAAGCCAACCAGTTTTAAATATCTGTAGATTCATTTTATTTAACCCTTTGTTTAAAATCTGGAATGATAGGTTATTTTATCTGAATTATTTCACATTGACATACAATTCATATATATAAAATTCACCATTTTATTTTTCTGCTTTGTTTTCTGTCTTGTTGAGACAGGGTTTCACTATGCAGTTCACACTGGCCTTGAACTCACTTCATAGTCCAGGCTGGCCTCAAACTTGCAGCTATCTTCCTGCCTCAGCCTGCCAAGTGCTGGGATTAGAGGCATGTGCACCACACTTGGCAAAACTCACCATTTTAAATTGTAACATCTAATGGCTTTTACCTATATTCACAAGGTTATATGACCATCACAATTATCAATTCCAGGGCATTTTTATCAGTCTGAAAAGAAACCTCCTACCCATTAGCAGTCACTCTCCACTTCCTCCCTCACTGTAGCACCTGGACCACTGATCAACTTTCTGTGGCTATGGATTTGCAGATCTGGACAGTCTCTGTCACTGGAGTAGCACAGTAGGTAGTTGTTTGTGACTGACTGCCTTCCTTCCTTCAGTGTAATATTTCTAACATTAATCCAAGCTGAAGCATACATCAGTACTTTATTCCTTCTTAGGGCTAAGTAATATTTTATTCTACAGACATATTTTTTAACCTCTTCCTCAACTGATAGACACTTGGGTTATTTCTACTTTTTTTCTATTATGAATAATGCTGTTATGAACATTTTTGTGTAAGCTTTTGTGCAAATTTAAGTCTTAAACTTCCTTAGAACTCTAGGAGTAGGATTGTTGGGTTATTTCAGTTTACTCTTAAAGTCAACACTAATGCCAAGAGCAAAGAATTTTCTGCCAAAAGAAACTATGTTCACAGTGGAATGAGCTTCACTGAGGGTAGGTTAACAAGCCACCTATTTCTGGAATGGTAAAAGGATATGCTAGATGAGATTTTGGCAGACACAAGACATAAGACTAGCAAGAGGCAGGAATACAGGGCTTTAGAGCAAATGTTCTGGAGATAAGCTGCTTGAGTTTAATTTTTATTCCTGCCAACTCCCTTATGTGACCTTAAGTAAACCATTTAATCTGGCTTAGTCTCTGAATTTCCTCATCTTTAAAATAAAAGCATCTCCTTCCCTTATCTTAAAGTATACAATACCTGTAAAACTCAGGGCAAAGCCTGACACATGGTAAATGTTCAAACAATAGAAGCTACTATTATTGTCATCAGGGTCATGAGGCTGGAGTCTTAGAAATCCTTTTTTAAAATAAAAATTGGATGTCTTCTTGTCATTTCATTCTTCACAAAATCTTCCTATTTCTCAATTATTTTCTTTCCAAATACTGCTTTCTAGACATAAATAAGTTAAAAATCACTGAGAAAGTAACTAAAACTTTATGTTATTCCTTAGAGAATGATCTGATTTCAGTTTCAAGTGAGTGAATTCAAAGGTGAGTTTGTAACCTAGGTCTAATTTCTTGCGGGGAATCCAGTGTACCTTAGGTCAACAGTATACTTGCTGGACCAGAGGACCTTGCAATTGTCCCTTCCAACTCGCGGAGGACTCTGTAGCCTAGAAGCAGGACCTACAAACATGGACCTCTGGAGCTCCTTTCTTATATTCACTAGGAAAGTTCTGACAATTTCTCTCTAAGTCACCACACCATCCAAGATAATTAGGACAGGCCTACATGAGAAATCTACAGAGCTCTTAACTACGTACAGACTTGGAGGTCTGTCAACAAGCACCTATGCCTTGAGTGCCCAGAGAAAACTAGCCTCTGAAGCAAAGGATTAGCAGGCAGGGGCTGAGCCATAAGGGACTGGGTTCTTGTGTATTTGGTTGGTCTCCTCCCTAGTCGCTAAACTGGTGAGGCAAACCAGTGGATGTGTGCTGCAGTAGGCTGTTCGTTATCAATGAAAATTCTAAAAGATTCACCTTCACTGCTAGACTAACACCAGCAGCAGCCCTGGAGGCATGTCAGAAATGTGATTGGCACCAGACTCCCATTTATCAAGATCCCAATGACTGGTATATTCAGTGAAGTTGGAGAAGCTTGACTCTAAGGCCCCTGAGCAGCAACTCTGCTTTCTAAGAATTATTACACAATGCTTACCATTTACAATATTTTGCAAATTATAGAGAATTAAACCTCAGGGCCCTTGAGGGCAGAAACAGGTGATTTTCATTCTTTATAGGGCCTGCAACCACAGCCAAGACAAAATTGGCTCTCAAATGTAGGGTGAATAGAGATTGAGCTCTGATATGACCCAACCTTAGGAAGTACCTGGGAAGGTGAAGGGAAAGGATTAACGTTGGTTATATACTACTATGTATCAGATATTATTACTCTAAAAGTTAATTATTTTAGTGCCACTTGCAATTGAGGAAAATCAACTCAGAAAAATCAAGTAATATGTCCAAGGCCAAAGGATTCATAAGCAGTAAAGCTAGGATCAAACCAAGGTTTCTAGTTAATAGGACAGATCAGGGACCTCAAGATCCAAATCCACCTAAGTCCAGAACTCAGTGCACAATTGAGTGTACCACCAAATAAACAGTTCACCAAGGGAATAAATGAGGTCGATGAAATAATACCAACAGCTCTTTAAATAACAAATATATAATATGTACATCATATGCAACATATATACTGTATGTATGTATGCATGGACATATAGTAGCCCCTATATCTGTGAAAGCCACATCCGTGGATTTAAGTCAACTGTAGATAGAGTATGCTTTAAAAACTATATCTTTAAAATCTGTACTGAACATGTACAGATTTTTTTCTTGTCAGTATTCTCTTAAAACACAGCACAACTATTTACATAGCATTTGCATTATGTTAGGTATTTTAAGTAAACTAGAGATGATTTGAAGTGCACAGAAGAATATGTGTAGGTTATATGCAGATACTACGCCATTTTATAGAGGGACTTGAGCATCTATTAATCTTAGGACCTGTACCAGGACCTGGAAAAATCTTCCAAGGAATACTGAGGGATGATTTCATATGTGTGCTTATATGTACATATATAAAAATATAAAATAAACATTTGTGTGTATGGAGATAGAGACAGAAACTGAGAAAGCGAGAGAACAAACAATATTTATCGAACACCAAGCCTAAGCACTCTACACGTGTAAATTTGCTTAAATTTCATAACAATTCCATGAGGAGGTTCTATTATGTCCATTTTTCAAACTAGCAAATGGTCTTGCAAAGAGATTAGCACCTGTCCAAGCTAACCAAGCTGATGTGGCAAAGCTGAGTGAGCCCATGTTGTCACTAACTGCTAATGTAGTGACTAGCATAAAGAGGGGTATGTTGGTTTGGGGTTTTTTTGCAAAGGAGAACAATATAACACAGACACATATATTATAAGATTATAATAGTTACCCAAAGAATCATTTACAAGAGAGTGCAGGCAATATGTCCACACACTATAGACCAAGAATCCAGCTGAGGGCCTGGGTCCCACCATAATGTCCTGCATGAGTCCAGCTGAAGACCCAGAGCCCATAACAATGCCTCCACTGAATCCAACTGGAGGCCCAGAGCCCACAATGACATCTCATGCAGGTCTGTTTCACGGATCTACACTGGGAAGGCCTGAAGGTCAGTGGTGGAAACTAGAAAGTCTGTGCCAGCAGGATGAAGGATGTGCGTTAGCAGGCTGAGGGATCTGCACTGGAACCAGGAAGTGACGTGCAAAGCAAGAACCAGAGCTCTCCACAAAAGTATCACAGCCATCTTCAGCAACAGTGAGGTCCTGAGCTCCTCCAATGATCAGGACAATTGAATTCCCAATGCAGCAAGCTTCTCCAGGAGACTGGCAGTGCACCATTTTCCTCTCCAGAGCCAAGAAGCAATGCTCAAGCTGAGGACCAGAGCTCTCCCAAAATGAACCGAAGCTATTCTCAGTGCCAACAAGGTCCTGAGCTCCTCAGAGGATGAAAACAGCCGAGTTTATCAGGAAAGCCAGCATGATGAGTTCCTCCAAAAGAATCAACAGTTTCTTACAGCTTCTACCAGCTCCCAACTGCCTTTCTCAGTTTCCAGCAGCCTAGCCTCTTCTCTAGTTCTGCCACTTATGCTGCTGGCAACAACCCACACGTGGGCCTTCCACACCCAGTACCACCCTTACTCAGTTCAGCTGGGGGTTATAAGTTGACCACCAGTAGTCAATCCACTACAAGGGGGAAAATTGACTGTGGGGTGATTTATCAACCTATTATAGCTTCTACTTCCCACAAGATGTTCCCAACCCTCCCTATTAGTCATAAAACTCCTTTGGTCAAAAGGGAAGTCCTACATCATAGACATCACTAAGGTAAAGTAAGTCCCAAGGAGACAGTTTCACTAGATTTAAGACTTACAGCCACAGGAGAAAGGAAAGCACTTTCTTTTACAAATTCATGGATGCTTGTTTTGTCCTGGTGCCTCAGCTGCCCTTGCTCTTAGCAGGTGCTGCTGTATTACCCACCTCCTTCTCTCCTTCTTGCTATTAGTTCATCTTGGTAGATTTCTTGTGTCTTCAACCAGCTACAGTGAGCTTGTTCTGCCTACTTAAAGTCTAGTTGCTCTTGTCCTGAGTTTTGCTACAAACTAGAAGCTTGATGTGATATCTTGATCCCAAAGATTAGTAATACTGCTCGGCCTCTTCTTCTCTGATGTCTGGGGCTATAGCTGCTCAAGACCAGGCCCCTTTGGCCCTATATGAGTCATCACCCTTTGTTTTGGGTCCACGGAATCACACACATCAGTCAGTCTCCCTTCCAGTAGGTGGTGGGCTTTGGGGTAGTCTCAGCAAAACCTTTGCTGTCCTGAAAACACAATTCAATTATCTTCCACCTGTGTGAGAAACTCTGAAGCACTCCATTTAAACGAAGCAAATGGATTCTTTCAAGAAAGCATCTGAAATTGTCTGCATCACTAATTTTATTTCTAAATATTTCCAAAGTTATGCTTGCAACTGAAATACATTTTCCTCTCATATGCCTGAACTGGCTCATGCTCCAACTCATTTTCTGTAGTTAAAGTAATGCTAAGACATTTCAAATTTTTTACTTTGCATTGATGGTTCTCAGAATTTACTGTACATAGTTTAGACATGAGGAACACAGCAAAAATGACAACAAATGACAACAAAAGCGCATTTGCTGTTTCACTTTCCCCTCGGGTCTGAGGTGAGCAGTCTGGGGTGGAACAGTTGAGCATATGCATTTCAAAAAGAAACCTACATTAGCACCTCCTTTTCCACCTTCTATCTGCCACAGGCCCCAGTACTTTGAGAAACAGAGCAGAGTGAGGGTGTTTGTGGATAGAATTGAGAGTTCTATGAACTTGGGTGGGGAAAAACTTTATAGCTTTACTTTTAATACCTTTTAAGAAAATTTAATGAATACAGGCAACAAACCACAGTTGTAATTAGTAGCACCTACCTAACGGTGACCAATACAAATCACAGGTATTTCCATATCACACGTTTTGCAGGTCTCTCAAAACATCTTTTACATTCACTCACTCTTCAAACTTATAGCTGTTATGAGACGTGCTGCTAGATCTTGTCAATATGTAAATTTTAAAAGCACATAATACATTTTGTTTTTTTAATATGCTGGTAATTGCAATTTAATAGAATTGGTTACTTTCATAATCCAACATATAATTTTTGCACTTAAGAGCATTATTTGAAGAAGAGATTGACAGGCTTCATCAGACTGCTCAAGGGGTTCCTGCATGTGTAAAACAAGTGCTAAGAAACCTCCGCTCAGACTGCTTTGCCACCTTTCATTCCATGCTGCTTACAGGGCAGGTTGGTTGGTGATGATTACCTCATTCAGGGAAGGCCAGTGGATACAACGGGTGGAGACAATCGGATTCTCCCTCTTGATCTATAAGATAGTCAGTAGGAGACTTTGGAGCTAAGAGGTCTGTAGACCCAGGACTACAGTGTATTCCACTGCAAGCCAGTGGTACAAAGGATAACCAGACAGACCCAAAGCTGACCTGTGGGGAGAATCCAGAAGAGATACTGAAGTCGGCAGAGAAAGGCTGCATGAGTTCCATCTGTGCTATGAAAGGGGTTAAGAGAGAAACACTGTTCTAGTTACCGTACTTGTCCTGCAGCCACCTGAAGTACACTTTCTTCCTTACAGTCTCTTTCCTTTTCCTGGCTGGAGTTTCTGCTCCTCAGGTCAAGCCCATGTGCTCCTCACTACTTTGGTCAGTGTCTGTGTATGTGCACATCGTCCTTCAGCTGCATGGTGGCAAAGAGTCTGGATTTTCACATCAGATTTCCTGCATCCATCCTGTGCCACCAGTAAGTAGGTGGCCAAGCTACCTAGCCTGTTTGTGTACTGTTTTCTCTTCAGAAAAATGGTAACACAGCAGCAGTTAACTAATATGGGCATCAAATTAATAATATGTGTAAAATATATGCTTAGAACACAAGAGAGTGCTCAGTGATTGTGTGCAGTTATGACGTTCACTGTCTCCAAGTCGCAGGCCTTAAACGCTATGTGATCTCTAGCCGCTCACCTGTGTGTAGAGCACAGCCCTAATCAGAGCTGACCGTGACAGAGCAGCCTGTTCTGGGGATGGGACCCTCCCAGGACTGACATTCTTTATTGGCAAGCTTAGACTTGGACTTGTTCTTTGTGAAAAGCCTTTCTTAGCAGGATTGCGAAAATTCTCTGTTGGAGTCCTACTCAGTTACCAGGCTATATTTACTTATTTGTAAGACAATTATTTTTCTCTGTTTGTCTGTGCCAAAATAGAGTGCATGTCACAGCTCCACTAACTCCTGGGCAAACAGCTTAGATCCAGGCTGAGGCTGGAAATCTTCAAGTGTAGTGTGCTAGACACAGGCACAGAGCTGCACATGCTCTGGCAGGGGAACGTAGTTACCACTGCATCCCTGAGCCAAATATGCTACTCTGGGAAGGGATGGCCTGCTCGTTGGGCTCACCATATGACCTGTGTATTTCATCCATAAGGTGACCCTGAGTACCTCCTCTCCTGTTAATAAATACCAGGCAGTACCAGGCTCTGAGCACAAACAACACAGTGGCTACTCTTCCTCCCTGCACACCTACCCTTGGGGCTGTCAAAGATGTGGACTCAGGGAGCTTGTTCCAAGGGTCCAATTTCAGATCTCAAATCTATTTGGCTTAACCTCTGCCCCTCTATCATTGATGTACCCATCAGGGAAGTCACCTTGGGTCGATGTGGAATGTTAGAAAAGCTTGTCTATGATTTTTTTCCTGAACATCAGGCAGTTTCACTGCTGCACTGGGGTTTATATTTTTTAAAAAAGATTGATGGGAAAATAAAAACTTCTAAAGTTCAATTAGAACAAACTCCTTTGTCTAAAAATGAAAAATATAATTGATCAAGACAAACATTGTTCTAATTCTTAAAGTTGGTCGCAGGCAAAGATTGTGAAACCTCCTTATTATTTTATACCCTTAATCATACTAACATTAGAAGTGTTACAGAAAAAACAATTATAATAATAATAGTGAGCATTTAGTAAGTGGTAGCTATATGCCAGAGGCTTTTCTAAGTATGTTCTTTGTGTTTGCTCATTTAATTTTCACAAAAGAATGAAGTATTATCATCTCAACTTGCAGTTATCCATACAGAAGTTAAGTGAATTAATTCCCAGGATCACCCTAGAGGTCATCAATGTCACCCTGCTGGTGGCTGAAACTTCTGCCAGAAGTTGAGCCTATGTTCTCAGGCATTCACAAATCACATAAAACAGCCTTTCCCGCATTCCATAAACATGACAACAAAGCACCCCTTCACTGCTTGGTCTGCTTTCTCCTATAGGCAGTGCTAGTGAGCACTGTCCAGCTCCTGAGTCCTGCCAGAGTTCCTGAGCAACGTGGCCCTATTTTTCTCTGGGATTTAATCTCCTAGTTTATAAAATTAAAGTACTGACTTAGTGATACTAATAATTTTGCCTGGTCTACTCTTAAGTTTTAGAAAAAGAATCTTAGTCAAAGCATAACTGATAACCATTGAATGATAGCCATTTGTGACCATCAAATCTCAAATAACCCTGACTTGATTACAGTCAGAGTTAGCTGATGATCAGAGAAGTGAGTTCCCCAGCTCTGGAGAAAGCCATCATGAAAGGAAGTGAGCCGACAGCCCCTGCTGCTGGGATGGTTCTCTGGCTGTCAGCTTCAAAGGTATCTCCATGGCCTCTGGCAAGGTTTCCAAAGGGTGGTTGCCCAGATCACAATGACATCATCTGGAGACTTGTTAATGACAATTCAACCAACTGCATCAGGATCCCTAGAAGTAGTATCAAGAATGTACATATTTAGTAAGATCCCTGTGTGATTTGGACAACACTAGAAACTATGACATCAGGTGCTCTAGGCCCAGAAGAGGTGATCTCTTATTCTTACTCAAGATTCAGATTGTCACATGTACCAGCTCAGGAGAGAATGTAAACTTTGGATATTTTTCACCCATTCACCTCTTGGGTTTTATTGAGAGAAATCTAGAACTATCAAGAACATCTCCATGTTTCTAAACTCAAAGGTTTTACTATTACATACCCCTCTGTGTGTCTTCCACCCTTTCGTTGTTTCTTGGACACAGCTGTGGGCCTTGCAAGTGAAAACAGCACATCACTCAACTTTGCTCTGGACTATCCATTGGATGCCATGTCGCAAATAAACACGATTTTGTCTAGTAATGAATTGTTCACATCATAACTACAGGACCATGATCTAAGCTTTGTACTACAACAAAAGCTCCTAGAACTCTCTGGATCATTTGGTGAACTATAGAGCAGCAAGACAATGTCCTGCCATCTGGTCTTAACCTCATTTTTCAGAAAAGGAACCTTCAGATATGTACCTGGGCCAAGGTGTGTGCTGGCTGAAGCTCTCCATGTCCCTATTCCCTGCAGATATGACCTTCACTTGGACTACTAACAGGAGTAGAAGTGAATCATTCCACTTTTAGAAAAAAGCTTTGAGATGGTGGGAATGATTAATTATGGTTATTTCTCTCTGCAATGGCAAGAGATAGCATTCCATCAGTATGGGTGTTAAGAGATAGGAAATTCTGACCAGAATCCCCAGTCACCAACCATGGACATATATCAAGAGGAGGAAATCATCCTTCATTGTGTTAAGTCAATAAGATTCATTATTGCAGTAGAATATAGTTTATGCTGGTTGATTCAGTGACTTTCAGCCCAGGCTGCACAACTGAAGCATCTGGGAAACTTTAAAATAAGCTCCTGGACACATCTTACACCATTTAAGACATGGCCACTCATTAGGATTTGAGAGAATCTCACCATGAATATACAGAAGGGGATGTACTGAAAATTTTTCAGGCTAGCATTTTGCAGTAGAGAGAAACAATAATGATTTTTTTGAACATAGAGAATAATTTAATATCTTTAATGATAATTTTAAAACAGCAGTTTACAAGTATTTCTAAATAAAATACTGAATGGTATAGTTATTAAACAACAACAGGAGCATCTGAGATGTCTGTGTTGGTTGTGATTATGCTGAGAAATGTGACAGTGTTCCTGATCTACCAGCAGATACTTCTATCCCAGCCAGTTTAATTAACTTTCATCACGTGCTTCACTGAGTCTAGAAATGCAAAATTATCTGTGTCCAGAGATTTGTCAGACTTGAAAAAAAACCTACTTTTAATTTACTGTAAGGAGAGAAAAGAAAAAGGAAGAATTCAGAAACAACATAAATGTAACACTGTAACCCCATTTTCCTACAACACTCTTTGTTTTGAAAACAAGAGAAACTAGTGGGACATGTGACAGACAAAAACTCAAAATAATGAAAACTTGCTCTAAAAAAATCCCCATTATTAGAATGCCTGGGGAAATGGCATTTCCTAAGCAGCAGGGCTGGCCAATCTCCAAAGATAAGCTGGAAGGAGGAAGAAAAGGCTGTTACAGAGATGATGCCATTGATACCTGGAAGAAAGCCACCCTCTTGATAATTGGCTAAGATTTTAAAATTAAAATACTGTTCATTTGGCTGACCCACAGTTAAAGAATTACAAATGCGGGGAAATTTTCTTTGACTGGGAATGAAGTCTCTGGATAGAAAAGCTGGGCTCCAGATGCTTCTTTGAAGTTGAGCAAAACCTACTGCTGAGCTCTTCCAAAATTATCTTTTACCTATGGATCAACAGCTTCACACTGACGGCACCAACAGCAGAGGGCAGTTTCCCTCAATATCTAGTTTGCTACCAGCACTGTTTAGATTCAGTGAGCAGGAACCCAGGGATTTATGGCCCTTTCTCAAGGGGGAAAAAGGGGAGCTGTCAGAAATCAGAGATAAGAGCCTCATTTGCAAATGGACCATTAATTTTCTATAACATATCCGCCTGTGAAATATGTAAATTTAGTTTCTAAAGACTATGATCACAGGCAATCTTCAGGAAGGGGAACACTAGGAAGATAAAGCCTTAGCACTTTAAAAGCATTATTTTAATTTAAAAAAAAGGAAAGAATAAAAGAAATTCCCTTCTAACCTCCTACCTCAATAGGCACACTCCTAGCAGACATTGTTAATCAATCACGATTGTCATTCCTGCTGAGCCCAGATGTGGCCAGAATCCTCAGCATCTTATTCTAGGTAATCATGAGCAGTCAATTCAAGTTAACATGCATGAGACACTATGTTCTCCATCTCTGAATGTGAGATTAGGCAAAGCCTCCAATGCATAGCAAAACATCCAAGCACATGCCAAGAGTCAGAATCACTTGAGGCAGACAGTGTCGGCTTCCTACCCAACAACCATTGATCCTTGCCAGGGAAGCTCCAATTTTTCCCAGGTAACTTCTCCCACTTTTACAGAACCATATGCTTCAAGGAAAGTAGATCCCAGCTCTTTTCTCACGAGGCAAGTTACATGTGGGCCAATCCAATCATAATAAGTCATCTCCTCTGCCAGGATCTGGGCAAGTTTGAGACACGAAGGATCCTGAGGAATAAAGGGTCTGAGGAAGAGGAGGGAGGCTTAACATGAGAACATGGGAAGCATGTGGGAAAGGCTTCTTTTCCAAAACAGGAAGAAAAAGGAAGTAAAGGAAGGAAGGACCTCTCGTGTTCTGGACATGCATATTTAGATATGCTACCACAACCACTTTTTGACCAAGGTAAAAGTAAGGCTGAAAGAGAAACCGTTTTGAAAAGATTTTCAGAGTAAAGTGTTAAGG
This sequence comes from Dinomys branickii, assembly GCA_004027595.1. Lineage (NCBI taxonomy): Eukaryota > Metazoa > Chordata > Mammalia > Rodentia > Dinomyidae > Dinomys > Dinomys branickii. The sequence continues at coordinate 87,312 of PVLD010005716.1, forward strand.
AAAAGTCTGTTTTTTATCTACTTTACAACTTCTAAATATGACAGATAAGAAGTTCTCTCTACAGTTTAAATAAGCTCAGTTAGAGCTTCTGTTTATTTTCACTTATATAGAAATAATTAACACATGGGAGGGGCTCTGGTAGATGGACGAAAGGAGACTGCCACAGGGGAAACGCAGACCAACAGGCACAAAAGACAGAGGAAGAAGCAATGTGTATTTCTGATGTCAGCAAGCATGACCGTGCCTATGACCTGAGTTTGAGTTTCAAACCAGGTCACTCTCTAGGGAGAAAACCGACTAAGGAATAGAGTCCTGGTATGCAGCCCAGAAGGCTGAAATCAGATACCTAGAGTCCACAACTACAACGTAAGTGAAGAGAAAGAGAAAAGGACCAGCATTCCAGCCATCCGCCAAGCTCTCTGATCAGGTCATGTGTCTCATGATCCTACTGAGGTAGCTCAATTATCCTTATCTTCTAGATAAGAAAACTGAGGCAAAGAGAATGATAACCAGAAGGTTAATGCAGCACTGAGGTTTGACCCTGGGTCTCACTCTCAAGTCCAGGCTCCTTCCATTAGGGCAACTTTTTTTCTAAGAACTATGAAAGGGGCTAGGGAAGAACACGGAGTGCCACCTGGTTCTAAGCTCTAAACTTGGGCTTCTTCAATACTCCAACTCAGAACTGGACTGGCCTGGTTCCAGATGGAGGCTACTAAGTCAGGGCTGGGTGTCCTGGATGAAAGGAGAGGAGTTAGGGGGCAGCAGCCTTACTTGTCACATTAACTGTGAGTGCAGAACTCACTCCCCTCTAAGGGCTCCACCACCGAGAGCAAGAAATGCTGACCATCTGCTATTGTCAGTGGTGCCACCAAAGGAGCAACCTGTGGAGACTCCTACCTGCAATCTGCATGTCAGAGGTCACTGTGGAGGGGTCACCAGCACAGACCCACCAGGAGACAGAAAGTCATGTCATGTGTTGGTTTCCTATTGTTGTGGAAGAAAAGTATGCCAAATTTAGTGGCCTAAAAACACTAAGTTGTTCTCTTATATTTTTGGAGATCAGAAATTCTAAATGGATTTCACTGGGGAGAAGCAAAGGTTTTGGTATTGCTGCAAACTCAGGAAGATCGAGAAAACTCATTCTCTTGCCTTTTTCAGCTGCTAGAGCTGTGTGTCTTACATTCCTTGGTGAACAGCCTCATCCTCCAGCTTCAAAACCAGCAGGGTAGCGGCTTAAAGTCTCTTTGCTTCCACTGTCCCCACGGATCCCTTTCTCTCTACTGTAGTCAAATCTCCAGAATAACATTAATGATTACATTTGAGGGCCTGTCCAGATAACCCAGGACAAATGCCCCCTCTGAAGACCCTCAATCACACCCGCAAAGTCCCTTTTCCGTAGAAGTCAGCCTTTTCAGGTTTCCGGAATTAGTATCTGTATATCTTTAGAGCCATTATTCTGCCTGCTACAAAGAATGGTATTAACTCTATCATTTATTAGTTATGTGACCTTGTGCAGGTTACTAAATCCCCCTGCATTTTTGTTCTTTTATCTATAAAATTAGCTATTAATAATATCTATGTTACAGGATTAATGTAAAGATTTAAGAAGAAAACATATGAAACCCTGACACAGTTCTTGGCACTTGGGTATCACCATTAGTGGAAACAGGTCCAAGTCCGAAGTGACAGCATTCGGAGAGTGGCTCTCCCACGGGTCAGCTGTGTGTCCCTGAAGTCATGTCAGTTCTCTGAGCTGCTGTCCCTCTGAAGAGGGGATAGTAACGGACCAGCCAGCTCTCTGAGAGCGTTTTGGGAAAAGAGAGACACTGCTGCACACAATGAACCTCACACGGAGTTGGAACCGTTAAATAAAGATGGGAGCGAGAAGAGCAGACACAGTAACAAACTCTACTGAGCACTTACTATTTGGAAGCATCATTCAAACTTCTCTGCATAGATTTCCTCATTGAGTTTTCACAGTTGTCACAAAGATAAATAGGCGCTATTGTCATCCCAGTTTGCAGATGAAGAGAGAAGCAGAGAAAAGATAAGTAACTTGGCCAAGGTCCCACAGCTGGAAAGTGGTTCTATGATTTTTTCATGGTAGGCATAAGAAATTACCACAAACTTGGTGGCTAAAAACGACAGAAATAAATTCACAATTTTGAGTTCAGAAGTCTAAACTCAAGGTGTCAAGAGAGCCATGCCCCCTCTGAAGACTCTAAGGGAAGACCTTTCTTTGCCTATTTCATTTCCTGGTGTTACGAGTAGTCTGTGACTTCCTTGGCCTGTAGAAACATCACTCCATTCTCTGAATCCACCATCTCATGGATGACATCTCATGGAATGCGGTGAGAATCTCCCTTATTCTTCAGAGCAAGCCACCCTTGATATGCAAGCGGCTAGTCATGGGTGTGGTCATAGATCGTCCTGGAGCAAATGACCCTGAGAACATACATCTTCCTCACTCCACCCCCATATACATGGATTCTGTTAGTTCATGTTTCACTCAAAACTGATTTTCTTCAAACTAAGGCTGAGCCCCGTTATCATTCCTTAATGTCAGAGTAATGGCAGTGTGATACCCAGGCTTTCACGCGATATATCATCCCTTCAGACTTGGATCCTAGCAGGATACAGCAGAAATACAGCCTCCTCACTTTCCAATGTGCTCTCAACCATCAGTAATGATGGTGTGTCATCAATCAACTCCAGCCAGCTTTTACATGCTCTCATTTTTAACCAAGCCTTACCATGCATTACAATGGAATATCTAAAACCATGTACACATTTTATCAAGCCTTCATGACCAAATACTCTCTGGTTTGTACATCCAAATATTATTTATTACATCTAGAAAGGTGGCATGTAAAAATAAAGAAGCCATGCAGGAACCAAGTGTGGTTAGGACAGGGATGGAGAAACACCATCAAAATCTGCTTCCTGGGCCAGATTTCAGACTACAGTAGGAATTTCAAGTTTGAATTCACATCCCCTAGCCCCTGTTTCCTTCTCATCCACTGGTCTTGTGGCCAAGATACCAGGTCTGAATCCAAGTCTTCATGTGAGCTTTTACCAGCTTCACTGTCCTCAGCTGCAAGAGAAGATTATTTCACCCATTTTGGGAGTTTCTGGGGACTTTAGGCCTTGCCCATCGCCAGGCTGTTGCTCAAGAATCATCTTTGCAAAAAAAAAAAAAAAAAAAAAGAATCATCTTTGCAGTGAAAATCTCTCTGGCCACCCTATTTCTTAATTTCATTGCTGCTTCTCACCCATCCTAGGCAAGGTTAATCCTCTTTAGCAGGTCCTGTTTTTCACAGCAATCACCAGCTATCTCAGACTCTTGAGTGTACATTCAACAAAGACAGGATGTGTTTGTTCTATTCATTGATTACCCTCCACCCCAGGATCCCAGGGCAGTGCCTGCACATGGTAACTGCCCTCTGTAACACTGAGAAAGAGGACAATGTACGTAGTGGACCCTCAGGAAGATCTCCCATTGTCTGGGTAAGGACAGATTGAGCAAGTATCAACAACAGCACAGTGGCTTAGCATTCACTCTGTGAGAGATTATGCAGTGAGCTTTGTGAGCATCCTCTTCAATGGTCCTGAGAGAGTGGAGAATGTCCCACTTTCTAGATGAGGACTCCTGGTGTTCTGGTTCAGAACACACTGCACAGGTCACTCACTGACTCTCAGGCCTGTCCCCCCACTCTGGCTCTTCCCTGTGCATTTCCACAGGACTCAGCCATTGTTGCTTTGTCGCAGGGACCATATTCCATCATACATTCTCTCTCCTGAACCATTTGATCTCCATGAAAATAGAAACCATGACTTAGCCATCTCTATATTGTCATCAGGTAGTACATGCTCCATGAATATGGGATGAGTAAATTAATAAAGGTAAAGTTAAAAACTCAGAGTGGAATCAGGGACAACAAGTTGTAGTATGTGCCACTATTCCTCCGTGACTCTAAATGAACTTTTGTGTCCTTTTTTGCCAGAGATGAACTCAGCCTCAAAATCCTTGCCCAGGTCATCATTCTCAATCCATTAGAGTTTTCACAGCTAACCTGTTAGCCATTACTGACCTGACAAAGGTGGTTAATACACCAGACCACTTCTGTCTCTCTTTGAATCTACATTTCTCTTCATTCTTGACAATAACTATGCCCACGTGACAGAGTTCCAGCAGAAAGGATATGTGTGGGCATGATAGGCACCTGGTCCAGGACTAGGTCACTACCCTACCCATAGAAGGTCTCCTATGTTTTGTCTCCTCTCTGGAAAGCAATGCAGATAAATGTTATGATCTTAGAGGTGTAATGTTAAAGATAGTGGACCCACAAAATACAAAAACATTGGCTCTCCCAAATCACTGCTTAAAGGGGAGCCATCTGCCAGCCAGGAAAGCTCAATCACAAGAACAATATCTAGGCATGGTTGGGAGGCAGAGGCAGGAGGATGGTAAGTTTGAAGTCAGCTTGGGCATCGTAGTGAGATTCTGTCTCAAAATAAAAAATAAAAAGAGCCAAGGGAGTATATTGCTGGTAAAGCACTTGCCTCATATGCATAAGGCCCTAGGCTCAACTCCAAATACCACAGAAATAAAGAATAAGTACTAAATGATAACTGCATATTTAACACTGAACAGTTTGAGGTAATACGTTACAGAACCCAAATTTACCTTAACAAGCCATGGGCTATTTTTTTTCTTTTATTTTGCTTTTTCCAAATTCTCTCTTCTACCTTCAGATTTCTGTAATTCATAAATTTCTCATTTGTTATGTAAGTGGCCAATAGGCACTTTCTAATGGCTTGATGAGGCCTGTGCACTTCTATCTGTATTGATATCATGTTATGGGAAAATCAGATGTATGTGAGTGCAATGGTTGGCCCTCCCAGTGCACCCTGAAGAAATGGAGCAAAGAGTGACATAATCAACAGTTACATCACTACCCATGTGCCTCACGCACGGCACTCATCCCCACCTACCAGCCGCACCCCAAGGACACAAGCACAACCATTGTATCACCTCACTGGCCTGAAGGTACTCTAAGTGCAGGCAATGCACACGTAGCAGTCACCCGCACAACGCAAGCATTCAACACATGTTGGCTCCAATGTTTGACAGACACAATAGCTCACTCTGGCTAGAATAGCAGAAGATGAGCATAGCTAAGAAAAGTTATGCTGGGAGGAAGAAAGAGGAGAAGCAATATGTGTATTATTCAGGGAAACAGCAAGAACATCAGTCTGGAACCATGACAGAAATCTCAAAGCAAGGGTGAAATCCTGCAGGTCCCTGAATTCTAGAATGACAAATCAGCACTTTAACCTCCTTTTTAGAAAAGCACGTGTTAAAGGAAGGAAGGATTGATAGAAGGGGGAAGCAAAGAAAATAAGTTTGCTCTGTTTGGGATTTGACAGTGTGGCCAAAAGAATTCATGTTTTAGAAAGAGAATGCCTGGGTAGAATTTCAATTCTGCTGACTATTATAATACAGTTCTAAATTAATTGTTTTCCCAAGTAAGCCTCAGTTTCTTACTATCAAGTGGAGATCACAATTCCCCATCACACAGCTGCTTGGTGAGAATTAAATGATCTAAACTCTGTGGAGCCAAGCAGAGGGTCTGACTGTAGGGTAATCCCAGTCACTTATCAGCCCAATATCTATATGGCCCCCAGAGGCCCTGCAGTTGAGCTGAAATTGTGCCCATCAAATATTAGTCTTCACTGCCTCATGCTACTTAGTTAGTGAAAGCCATGCTTGTTACTGCAACAGCGTGGAGAGTTGGCCTCTTGGCCCAGCTCTGGCTAGAACCCAAACTAGCAGTCAAGGTAAGCAAGAACTAAAACACAGAAGATGCTGCCGTCCTATTATAGGCAGCTAACTTAAATAGAAAGTAATATGCAGTCAGAGACAGACTGGACCCTCAAGAAAGTCAGCACACACACAAAAATATAGATATCAGAATTGTGGTTGGAGGCACATCTGAAAAAGGCCAGGCCTCAAGATGAAGATGTAATGGTAAGGCTTATATTTCTCTCTAAGGGATATACAGTAACTAAAGTTATACTGTAATTAGACCACCTGGTCCAGGAAGTTCAGATGGGTATCAGTTGCCCAGGTGGGTGACCAGAGTATCTGGACCCATTCCTTCCCAAAAATTCCTTTGTTCTTTCCATGTACCCTTGATCTTGCTAAATGCCTCATTTCTCTATTGGGTCAATATTAGCTAAGTGGCTATACTTTTAACCTTATATGTGGATTGTAGTTTGACTCACATGTAACCACATAGTGACTGGGTATGTAAGTTACCCCTGACAGAAGGCCTCACTGGTTACCCATTTGGGACCCCTCCTGGAAACCAGCTGTTCTTCATGCCGTATTTCCAATAAAACTCTCCTAACTTCTTCCTTTGGTTTGAGACTTCATTTCTCAATGTTGTGGGACCATGAACTTGGCACATTTGACATCTAACAGGTCGGGAGTTATATTTCTCCTATATCAATCTCCCAATCCTCAGGAATGTCTCAAGCCTTCCCACATGTCCGTTAGGCTAGAGGCTGGTAGCAGGCAAGTACAGCATGGGGTCTCTGCTCTGCCCAACACCAGACACACCTTCCTTACCCTGGCTCTCTGCTTGTCTTCTTCTACCAAATAAGCAGTGTACTTCTTGCAATTGCTCAATCACATTGAAATTCCTGACCTATATTCTCTGTGCTTAAAGGGGTGGGGAGGGAAAACCATGTCTAGGAGAGTGAGGAATGATAGTTACAAGCATATATCATCAACAATGCTGGTGGGCCAGTCGTAGTGTTCACATCAATCAGCCTGGCTGGGAAAAAAGAACAATCCTCTTTTCTAAAAGCCAAGTTGAGTTTGCCAGCCATGAGGCATCCGCCGCCGCCCTACAAAGAGACTCCTGAGACAGAGAGCTGTTTGGGCCACTTCCTCCCAAACAGAGCAGAAAAATACATCCTGCTGAGTAGCAGCAGCCCAGCTGCAGTGGACAGTAGTGACCCTAGCAGCGGGCAGCTAGAGGCCAGCACTAGCAGTGTCTGGGTGGATTTATTGTATCCCTGAGATGCCAGAAGTGTTAGAAAAGCAATGGTGGGAGAAAAGAAGATAAAGGGAGGGAAAGAGCAGCATTTCTTTAAAATCATCAGAAAAACATAATCTATACTCAGAGAAAAACACGAAGAAGCACTGCTTGTCACAGTAGTGAGGCTCAAGTCGAGAAAATTGCCACAGCTCAACAGAGTGAGGACCTGGCAGCAACATACTTTGAGAACTTGCAGGGTTCCACCCAACAAGGACTTCTGTAGGGCCGCCCTCATACTGTGCAGGGCACACAAATGAAATGTGGGCCCCCTGGTTCAGAACGTGGGAAAAAGTGCTGCTACTGCCACTGAGATGCACAGCTTTTCCATTTCTTCTACCATCTTCCTTCCCACCTGTCATCATGCCTTTTATTAACCACCCAGCATCATTCTAAGGAAAATTAACATTTTAAGTTATTAATATAAATTTTATTATATTGTGCACTGTTTTAAAGACAAATACAGAAACATACAACTAATACGCAGAATCACAAAAGTTACACAACTCATATTTCACAGCTGGCACAGATATATGTATTTCATTCTTACCAGAAGAAGAACTGGCACCAAACTAGTTGTACTGATCTTTGACTGCTTGCTGCACATTCACTGCAGCGATCCTCTCTACCTTCACCTCGCTCGTATGGAGAGAGGCTACGACAGCTGCACCTTTCCCCTTCCTTGCACACCCTCTTCTCACCCTAGGTGTCTGGCTAATGTAGAGGTAACCTAAGTAAAAGAAGTTCTGATACGGTTCCTTGGTATTTTATGCTTCTTAGATGTGCTCCTGTGCTCACAGAAAGTTCTTGTCTGAACGGAAACCATGACCCTCAGCACTGTCCGCACTTTTGCTCCTTCAGCCATGGACATAACCCATATATCTCATACTTGCTTTGACTCTCGCTGAATCCCATGCCACAGGTCAACTGGATACCCAAGCATGTAGGACACTAAAAATGCTGTATACAAATAAGATGGCAAGAATCAGTGACACATATAAGTTGTGTTTATTTCCTCTGCTTACCTACATACGCTATTTTCTTCAGAGAACAGACACAAATTCAGAAATCAAATTATCAAGAATTTTAGGAAGAGCTGAGTGTTTCTAAGCATATCCCTCTGGGTCTGAGCTTCCTGTAAGCCCAATCAATAGACCTAGCAAAACTCAGGGGCCCCTGGGTGGTTGAACTACTATCCATAGGCTTCTGGGCATTCTTATTTGACTTAGGGTCTTTTCTCACTGCTGAGGATTCAATAGTGCCTAAAAAATATATTTTCAGGTATTAAACGGTAGTACCTGTGAATGCGACCTAATTTGGAAATAGGATCTTTGCAGAATAGTTAAGGAGCTCTCAGTGAGATCATCCTAGATTTAGGGGAAGCCCTAAATCCAATGACCGTGCCTATAAAGTAAAAGAGATGGGATCTGAGACACACACTTAAATGAGAGACAGAGGGATAAGGCTACGTGAAGACAGAGGTAAAGATCAGAGTACTGTAGCCACAATTCAAGGAAAATCACAATCCAGCAGAAGGCAGAATGAGCAAAGGAGACTTCTACCCCAGGGTTTGGTAGGAACCATGGCCCCAGTGGCAATTTGATTTCAGACTCTTGGCCTCTAGTACCATGAAAAAATAAATGTTTGTTGCTGTAAGTTGCTGAATTTGTAGTAATAAGTTATAGTAGCCCAAAGAAAATAATATATTTGTGGCTTTTCTTCTGCCTGTGTTGCCTTTTCCCTGTAGCCAATCCCATAACATCCATCACACTATTGTATTAAAAGTATTTAGCAAGGGTATAATACACAGTTTTTATTCAGTCAATGGTAGCTAAATATAAGATCCAAAATCACAGGACCTTGTCTATCATGAATTCTGTGTCCTTAAAACCTAGGTATAGAAGAGCCTCAGTACATAGCTTTGAAGTAAGCAAATGAATGAGCGACTGAGTGAAGGGTATTTCTTTGAAGATTCAACATAGGTTTGATCTTCATCCAACAAGTTCTCTCAATATTCTGCGACTGAAGTAAACTTATTTCTCTGTATCATCAGTGTCATTGCTTTAGTTCATTAATTCTTCCATTCGGTAACGATCCTGGCCCTACTTAAGGTGCTGTGGTTAGAGGGACAAGAAAGATAGAGGAAGCGCCTGTTCTCGTGTTCCAGTGGACGACACATGAAACACAAGGAAACAAGGATAATGTAATAAGACTTCATAGTAATGACTGCTATGGGAAATAAAAGGCTAATACAAAGACCATGGTGGGAAGGCAGGGCGCCTTTTAGGTGGAGTGCTCAAGGGTCTGTTAGCTGAGATTTGAAAGAAATGTGAAGATACAGCATGCATAAGTCAATGTAGTCTCCCTCTGCCTCTTGATATCCAGTAAGAGAAAAATGTCATCTAAGTTCAAGGTCCTACAGGCAGAAGGAGAAAATATCCTACACAAAGAGCACAGCAAATGCAAAGGGACTGAGGCTAGGCAGATTTGATAATGAACAAGATCATCATGAGGTTATACTGCAGGTGCTAATGGGAAATTGAGAAAATGGGGTCAAAAGAAAAAGTAGGACTGACCCAGGTCATGTAAGGTCTCATAAGCAATGGAAAAGAGTTTGTATTGTTTTATAAAAAAGATACTAGAGTTTTGAGGAGGAAATGACTACTAGACTTATCTCTCTGGCAGCATGGAGGACAGTATGAAGGGAGTGTGGGGTAAGAACAGAATCTGAGATCTGTACAGCCATCTAGGCAAGAATGTATGACATCATGGACAAGGTCTCTCTCAAAAGAATTTCAAAAGGAGTTCTGTGCACACATACTGCCCATGAAATAAAGGTCTTAAAACAAAAATGTGCTACTTTAATCTTCCTGGACCATATTAATGATGAGTGGTGTTCAAAATTCTTGTGCATGGATAGGACTTTCCTTACACCCAGCTCACTCACAGCGAAGTTGATTCAAAACTTGCCAAAGCCTGGTACTCTCTACCACATCAAGCCATACAATAAAAGAAGTCAGCATAAGTAATGGTGTCTTCCTCTACCTTCTGATATACAGTGAGATAAAAAGGGCATCCTCACTCCTAGTAGTATCTGCCCCATTATTCATCCTATAGTCAATTCAAGTTATTTTGGCCTCTCTACGGCCAGCCATAAATGTCAGAAAAGATGGGTGCCATAAAAGCTTCCGGTATGTAATATGCTGAAGACATTGGATACTTTCTGGGATGTGATCCCACCTGCTTAGAGACAGCCAGCAATAGATGGTGATTTCACAGTACAGTTCCTCATGAGATATGTGATCTGCCACATATGTCTCCTGGAACTCGTTCACAGGTGAATAACTGAAGAAATATTTTGCACTGGTTGAGATTCATAAAGCTTGGTAACCAGGCTTCACTCTGCACAAAATTTGCTAACATATTCAGTAAGACAACAGAGAAGCCTCTTTCTGAGGGGATATGGTAAGCTCATGAGCTGGAGCTTCTGTCCCTAATCTTTGAATTTTCATTTTTATCAGTACATGTTTTCAGTACATACTGATTACACTCATTACAGGGAGGTGCTACATGGACATAACATAGTTTAATTCTTTTTATTTTCCCTTCTTAGGGTTTATACCACAATCTTTAGACAAGTGAGGCATCCACCCAGGTCTAATCATCAGTTTACCTTGCACCTTGTCAGGTGAAGGGCCGTTCTATAGAGCAGGACCCAGTTTAACATCCTAAGGAAGGAATATAGTTTTTGCGACAAGACAGTATCCAGCACTTTGGCTTATACAAGAATGAACAATGAATAAATAAATGAATGCATGCTGTCAGTTCACAGTCTCTGGGACCAAAAGGAAAGCTTGAGTCCACTTAGTCACTTATGTTCCCAGCTTCTAAACACTTGCACTAAGGGCAAATGATTGAAAAATGGTGAGAATATGAGATGCATGAACTCATCCATTACTTGGATTCCCACATACCCTTAAGAAATCTGTGTTAGTTACTTTTCTCTCAGAGCTGAGATAAAATATCCAATGACCAAAATTAAGGAAGAAAAAATTTATCTAGCTCACAGTTTGTGGAGGTTGCAGTCCATAATCAGCTGGCTCCAAGGTAGGGTGGCATGGCTGAGGGGCAACATTTCAAGGTGGAAGAAGACAGAAAAAGCATCAAGAGCAAAAAGGAGGGAAGCAGGTGAGCCTTAGGAGCCTGAGTGAGGTGTGCAGGAGAGGAGAAACCCTGCCTAATGACCCTCACCATTGTGGGAGCAATGGCACGCGTTGGTGAGGCTCAGAAGGCCTTGGTGAACCATGCAGGGCGGGAGAAACCCAGCAACTGCCCCCACTGCAGGAGTGACAGTGAGCCTCAGTGAGCTTCGGGAGCATTGGTGAGCCATGTGCAAGTAGAGAAACTCCGTCCACCACCCCACCACCGCTGTGGGAGCCACAGTGACCTTCAGGAGCCTCAGAAGCTTAGGTGAACTATGTGCAAGGGAAGAAACCTAACCCACTGCCCCTCCAGCATCCAGGGAGCCCCAATCTGGAGCAACCCTGGTGCCTGGCCAATAGTCCTACACTGCTGCTTGGCAACCACTCAGGACATGGCATCTCATCCAAAGGACCTAGGACTCTAACAAGGGGAAACACTTTATATACAAACTCATAACTTATAATCTGTTCTGTTATATAACTATAGAATTTGATCCTATGGTCCAAAGTACAAAATCTATAGTTACTACAGTTTGTCAGTTTCTAAATTGTGCCTATGTAAATAGGTTATCATGATAGGCTATTTAGATAAGCTATCATATCTGCTGTAATCAGTAATTACCACTTGTGTAACAATATTGGGAAGTTCTGGGGTAATAGCCACCCCACAACCCTATACCAAAAGACTTGGGATTCAGCCAAACAGAAACCAACATCCCACTCTCAATAATTGGGAAGATAGGCTCTTGTGACAGACACAAACCAAGAATCTCTTACACACAGAAAATATACCTGAAGTACAGACTATTCTTGGAGAGGCTTTCATACTAGTGATATAGTTACCTACTACCAAAACTCATAAGAATCACCATAGAAAACAAAAAACTTTTTTGAAACAGAAAATATCAAAATGAAGGAGCAAAATCAAATCTCAGAATGCCAGCCTGCCCACAAGTCGAAGAGATATCAACATAGAAAAACTTGGAAGTAACAAACCCGAAATTTCTGAAATGATAGCAACTGAAGTAAAGAAAAAACTCCATCAGGCTATAGAAGAAATCAGATCAGAAACAATCTCTCAGGTAAAAATAGAAATAACAACTATAATGAAAGAATTGCTCAGCATATCTAAAGAAGACATAGATTAAAAAATAGAGAAGCACAGAAAATGATGGAAACTTTGAACAACAGAGGAAAGAATTTGAATGCATGAAACAGATTCAAAGAGACATTCAGGGAAATAAAAATTCCACTGAAGCCTGGCAAAACCACTTGAACAAAACTGAAGATAGACTTTCAGACCTTGAAGACAGCATTACAGCTAGTGATCACGAAAGGAAAGATCTCTTACAAATAACAAGGAACCAGGAAATAACAATTCAGCTGCAAGAAGATGCAAAGAAAAACAATATATGACTGACATGTGTCAACAAAAAGGTAGGAGCAACACAAATGACATAAAAGACTAATAGCAGAAGTAATAGCAGAAAATTTCCCAAGCATGAGAAAAGAATCTGCCATGCAGATAGTGAGGCATATAGAACTCCAATTAGCTAGAACCAAAATAAATCCACAGCCAGACATACAATAATTAAGATCCCAGAAATTCAGCACAAGAACAGAATATTAAAACCTGTTAAAGAAATAGATCACCCATAAAGGAAAGCCCATCAGAATCACAGCAGATTTCTCAACACAAACCATCATCTCAAGAACAGCTTGGACTGAATTATTTCAGATACTGAAAGAGAACAATTTCCAACCCAGATTGATGTATCCTGCAAAACTATCTTTCAAAATTAATGCAGAAATAAGATACTTCCACCACAAAGAACAACTGAAGAAAGTAATGACCACCAAACCAATCCTATAAAGAATACTTAAAGATATTCTAGAAAGAGATAAAGATGACCACAATTCCAAGAACAACAATAGAAAGGAACCACCAAGCAGGGCAAGCAATTAAATGGACAGAAAAGTAGGGAACCAACAGCAGAAAAATAACATGACAAAGATAAGCCAATATATAACAGTTATAACCATTAATGTAAATGACTTCAATTCATCAATCAAAAGAAGCAGATAGGCAGAGTGGATCAAGAAACAAAATCCAACAATATGTTGTATAAAACACATTTAAATCAAAGGAAACTCAGAGACTGAAAGTCAAAGGAAATAAAATTATATTCCATGTGACACAAACCCAGAAATAAAGCAGGGGTAGCTACACTGTATGCAGACAATGTGAACTTCAAATGAAGAATGATTAAAAGAGAAAAGAAGGTCACTACATATTTGTTAGGAGAAAAATGCAAGAGAAAGAGATAACAATCATAAATATCTATGCACCAAATGTAGTAGCACCCAACTACATAAGACAAATTTTAACAGACATGAAAAATCAAATAAGTAGTAATATAATTGTAATGGGGGAATTTAACACCCCATTGTCACAAAGAAATAATCAAAAAGACCAAAAAAATCAGCAAACAACAGAAATGAAAGAAACTTGTGAACAAGTGAAAGTAGACCTATACAGAGTGTTCTACCCAACATCAGAATACACGTTCTTCTCAGCTGCACATTGGATGTTCTCTACAATAGACCATATACTAGCCCATAGAACATGCTTAAGTAAATGCAAAAGAATTGAAATTATCCCATGCATATTATCTGACTATAGTGCAATGAAATTGGAAATTAATGGCAAAAAACTTGCAAAGTCTCCATACACACATGGAAAGTAAACAACACCTTTCTGAACAACCAATGGGTTACATATTAAATTAAACAACATTTATAATCAAATAAAAATGCAGATACAACTTGCCAGAAGTTGTATTTTCACTGTGAAACACAATGAAAAGCATCCTCAGAGAGAAATTTATAGCTATGAATTCTCACATCAGGAAAACAGAACAAGCCTCCAAAAAGCAACCTAATGTTACACCTCAAGCTTCTATAAAAGAAGAGTAAGTCAAGCCCTAAACTCATACAAAGGAGGAAATTGTAAAGATCAAAGCAGAAATTAATGCAATGGAGACTAAGAAAACAATACAAAGAATTAATGAATTGGACAGTTGGTTCTTTGAAAGAATAAATAGATAAATCCTTAGCCATCTGTCTTGGTTACTTTTCTCTCATTGCTGAGACAAAATACCCAACGCCCAAAATGAAGGAAGGAAAGGTTTATTTAGCTTACAATTTGTGGAGGTTTCAGTCCATACTTGGCTGGCTCAGAGGCAGAGTGGCACATGGCAGAGGGCAAACTGCTCAGGGCAGCAGAGCACAGCAAAAACAACCAGGAAAAGGGATGAATGACAGCAAAGCAGCCTCGTTCCCTCCCTTACATTGTAAACAGGCTACCCCCACCCAGGGGGCATGTAGCTCTCACACAATCTCCATGCCCTCCTCTTCCACAGGCTCAGAATGCATACAAAGTAAGCACTTTGGCTTCCTGCTAAGTTACTCAGCCAAACCTCTAGACTCTCCCAAGTTGACACAATGTATAAACTATAACACCATCCTTATCAAAAAAGAAAAGAAAAAACTCAAATTCATACAATAAGGAATGAAAAGGGTGACCCAGAAGCTATGGACAGATTCATTGGTAACATATGAATTACCAAAGCTGAATCAAGAAGATATAAAATCCTGAATAACCCAATATTTTCAGTCAATGAAATTGAAAATGTAGTAAAAAAAAAAAAAAAACCTTAAAAAAGAAGAGCACAAGTGCTGATGGATTCACAGCTGAATTCTACAAGAAATTTAGAGCAGATTTAACATCAATAATTCTCAAACTCTTTAATGAAACTGAAAGGGAAATAATTATCCCTAACTCATTTCTGGATACAAGCACTACCCTGATGCCAACACCAGAGAAAGACCCAACCAAAAAAGAGAGCCATAGGCCAATCTCCCTAATAAATATGGATGCAAAAATGCTCAATAAAACACTAGCAAACAGAATTCAGCAAATCATCAAAGATTATACAACATGAGCAAGTGGGATTCATCCCAGGAATGCAGGGATGGTTCAGTTACATAAATCAGTAAATGTAATACACCATGTAAACAGAGCCAAAGACAAAAAAAATTACATTATCATTTTAATAGATGCATAACAGTCTTTTGATAAAATCCTACATGTATTCATGATAAAAACTACAGAAAATCAGAATAGAAGGTATTTACCTCAATCTCATGAAAGTCATCTGTGACACCCCAAGAGCTAACAATATACTAAATGGGCAAAAATCGAAAGGTTTCACTTTAAAATCAGGAAAAAGATAAAGATTTCCCCTGTCAGCACTCCTATTAATACAGTGCTGGAGACATTAGCCAGAGCAATTAGACAAAAGAAAGATATAAAAGTAATAAGGATTGGAAAGGAAGAAATGAAATTATTATTCACAGATGACATGATAGTCTACATAGAAGACCCGAAAACTCTACCAAAAGACATTTAGTAAACAAATTCTATAGCATAGCTGAATATAAAATCAGCACTCAAAAATCAATAGCATTCCTGTACACAAACAACAAAGTCACCGAGAAAGAAATTAGGGAAATAACACCCTTCACAATAGCATGCAAAAAATGAAGTACTTAGCAATCAACCTAACGAAGTAAAATATCTATACAGTGGAAATTACACTACTCTGAAAAAAGAGATTAAAGAAGATTCAGAAAAAGGAAAGGTATTCCTTGCTCATGGATAGCAAAAACGAACATTATGAAAATGGCTATACTCCCAAAATTATTATACAGATTCAATGCAATCCCAATCAAATTACCATTAGTATACCTCACAGATCTAGAGAAAACATTTCTAAAATTCATCTAGAACCAGAATAGCAAAAGCATCCTGGACAACAAGGGCATGGTAGGAGGCCTCACAATCCCTGACTTGAAATTATACTACAAAGCTACTGTGATAAAGTCAGCATGCTACTGGCAAAAAATAAAAGCAGACCTAACGATCAGTGGGAAAAATTAGAAGATGTAGACATAACTACAAACACACTTAGCCATCTTATCCTTGACAAAGGGGCCAAACATGTTCACTGAAAGAAAGATAACCTCTTTAATAAATGGTGCTGGAAAAACTGGCTTTTCACATGCCAAACACTAAAACTAGACCTATGTCTGTCACCGTGCACTAAACTAAAGTCAAAGTGTATTAAAGATCTAAATATTACAACAGAAACACTAAATCTACTGGAAGAGTAAGTAGGTAAAACTCTCAAAGACATAGGGGTAGGCAGAGAGCTCATGAACAAATACCAAACTGCACGATAAATACTTCAAAAAATCAACAACTGTGACCTCATCTTATTGGAAAAAAAAATTGGCACATCAAAAGAAATCACCAACAGAATAAAAAGAAAACCCACTGAGTGCGAAAAAATTTTAGCCAACTGTCCTCAGACAAAACACTTCTATCTAGAACATAAAAGGAATTTTAAAAATCAGGTTACCCCCACCAATTCAAAGACCCAATCCAAAAACGGGCATCTGACATGAATACACACTCCTCAGATGAAGATACAGAAATGGCAAAAAAAATGAAAAAATATTCAACATTATTGGTCATTCAAGAAATGCAAATTAAAATTCTGAGATTCCATCTCACCCCAAAAAGAATGGCTATTATCAATGAAGCATCCAATAACAAATGATGATGAGCCTGTGTGGAAAAAGGAACTTTTTGCACTGTTGGTGGGAGTGTGGACTGGTACAACCACTGTGGAAATTCCTCAAGAATCTCAGCAGAAATTCCTCAAAAATCTAGGATTAGAGGCCCTATTCAACCCAGCTACTCCCCTCTGGGTATCTTTTCAGAAGAATTAGAAACACACCACAGCAATATATGTGCATCCATGTTTACAGCAGCACAATTGGTCATATCTAAATCTTGGTAACAACCCAAATGCCCATCAACTGAAGAATGGATAAAAAGGATGTGGTATTTTTATACAATGGAGTATTCCTTAGCTATAAAGAAAGATAAACTTGAGGCTTTTGTATGTAAATGGATGCAACTAGAGACCATGCTCATGAGTGAAATAAATCAGACTCACATATGTAGACATCATTTTGTCTCCCTAGTTTAAGAAACTGAAAGAGAAAGTAAGATCCAAAATACATAGTACATACTGTAAAGGGAAAGAAACTGCTCAAAAGGAAAGAACAACTGGGTTGGAGCAAAGGAAAAAGGAAAGAAGGAAGGGGAAAATGTATATGTATACAAGATAGCTAAGAGAATTGTACTAGTAATTTCTATTGGTTTATTGAGAGGAACAGTTAATACCTAATTGTTTGATCAATTTTGCATGCCTATATCTGGTAATCTGAACAACTGCTTTTGAGATAACTATGCAACATAACAACCATTGTTAATTTCCTATTATCTTGTTTTGAAATTCTGTATCATTTTTATTGCTTTTTTAAATTATAAAGTAAATTAAAGGAAATAGAGGGTAAGCAAGCCTTGTTTTCCCCCTTATATTGTGCAGTCTACCTGTCCTAGGGTGGGTGTAGCACTCACACGATCTCCATCTGCACAGGCTGAGGGTATTTACAAAGTGAGGACCCTGGTCCCCTGCTGAGTCAAACTGGAAAAGCTGTAACTCTGTTTTCTGAGGTAAGGGCATGAAAACAGGAAGTCCAGGTTTAACAAACCATCTTCAGAAAGTCCACCTCCCATGACTGCCTGAGACTTTGGGGACATCCAGACACAAAGCATAACAAAGTCAAAGAACAGGATTGAATGAATGTGTTCACCGGAGTAAGAATCATACATAATAAGATAAGAATCATACATAATAAGATACAGTATTTCCATTCCCTACGCCTGGGTCAATTGGCCTTGTTTATAGCACACAATCCCACCCCACCCCACACACACACCTTGGCCACAGCTGAAGGGATTAAAGATACCAGGGATAGTCCTGCATGGACTGAAATGGCCAACAATTTCCTCTCCTGGGAATTAAATCAGAGAGGCCCAGAGTCTGTTACCAGCTGGCAGCAAATATTTGAGGTCATTGTGTGGAGCAGAGATTGGAAAACTCAGCCCATGACCAAATCTGACCTGCTACCTGTTTCTATTAATAAAGTGCCACAGGAACACAGATGTGCCTGTTTGTTTATGTATTGTCTCTGATAGCTTCTATACATAGTAACAGAATTGAGTCATCATAACAGAGTGGATGGTCCACAAAATCAAAAATACTTACTCTCTGCCCTTTTATGGGAAAAGTTTGATGTACAAAGTAGATGCAGGTTTGGTAGCTACATTGAGATATAGATGAAATTTTTAAAAGCAGAGAAAAGATAAAATATCTGGAGCTCTGAGGGCTGGAGAGAGTTTCTTCAGCTCCAATCTTCCAAATTCTATTCTTTATGAGACATGGCCTTACTGTTTTGTGAGTGCAGCACATATTCTTATAGAAAGTCTTCTCATCCTTGAGCTACCAAATGGGCTTCTGTTTCTTGCAGTCAGAAAATTGTACTGATGGACTAGATCAGTACAATTCATTCCCACACGTTGGAGGGGTGGGGGGGAGAAAGAAAGACACATTTCAAGGACATTAAGGAAAACCATGAAGTCACTTTGCTCTCTGAGCAGGGATCCTAACCCATCAAACATCCAAAAACCAACAGGAGACTCTGGAATATCAAAGCATATCAAACAGTTTTCAGGATTTCCTAGCATAGAAGTTGCAGAAAGAGATTTTTGTTTATCCTTAGAAAACACAATAAGCTCTAAGTCATCTCTCTTCAGCCCTGTGAGCACCTAACTAAATCAGGGTACAGCAGGGGAGAGATCATGAGTGGACACTATGAAGGTGTTAACTCCTTAGTGGAAGTTCCACTCTCTTCTCACAACTGTAGGAGGAGCCACAGCTGAGCAACCAACTCTTCTTTCATCAAGGGCACATGGGAAAGACCTCAAGAAGTCAATGTCTTAAACACTTAAGCATCATTTATTAGTCACCAACTGTGTACCAGGTACCATAGTTTTGAGGACCTCATTATCACTCTCAGCTCAGTGATCACAGAAGGGACCTAAAGAACTCAGAAGAACCACTGTAGTCACAATTGTGATCTAGTGCATCAAAAGGATACAGATTAAAATCAGACAAGGCAAAATACCCAAGGAGCAGGGCCCAGGAGAGACCAGGAATGAGGCTGCCAGATGATCTCTCCCATGCAGACTGTACCTGTATTTCCCATGAAATGTTGTGTAACAGTACATGCAGAGTATTTCCAACCACAAAGGCTTCCCTGAGCATTGATACCTAGGTTTTCATTGAGTTTCAGTCATGCAGATATAGCTGACCCTTGTGTAGCTGACCGTAGTCTCCAGCCCCTCCGGAGTACAGACACCTGATTGCCCTTGATTCCCCTCAAAATACTCCCCACCCCACTCAGTTGCCACATGTTCTGTCATTCTCCCCACTTTCTGAGCAGTTCTGGAAGTCATCTTTGGTATATTTATGAGATGGAACAAAAATATAGTGAATATTGATGCCAAGTGCCATTCAGTGGAAACGAGTCCTGGTGAAAACATGATGGCATGTCTACACCCACTTTATTCATCTGATCTGGCACCATTAGACTTTCTCCAAAGTCAAAAGGACCATGAAAAGTAAACATTTGGAAATCATTCAGGACATTCAGGCAGCCACAACTAAAAGCAAATACAAAAGAGGACTTCCAGAGCTACTTCAAAAAGTGGCAAGAACAAAGGGACAAATGTGTTCAAAGACTATTTTTTGAGAGAATAACAGCAATATGAATTTTACTGAAATCGTTTTTTAAATTTTAAACAATATTTTTCTTTTTCTTTTTTCATTTAAATAGAAAAAAAGCAAAATAACAACAGTGAAGACAAAAACAATAAAAATGACACAGGATTTCAAAACAAGAGATAGGAATTAACAATGGTTGTTTTATATTGCATATTGGTATCTTCAACAAAGTTGCTCAGATTATCAGATGTAAGAACGCAAGATTGATCAAACAATTAAAGACAATAACAAGTAATAAAAAAATTAGAAATGAAACAGAGCTTCATTAAATAAGATGCTAGGAATTCAGCAATGCTCGTTATATTGCATATTGTTGTCTTCACAGTAGTTGTTCCGAAGACCAAATGCAAGCATGCAAAATTGGTCAAGAAAAAAACGTTTAAGCATTAACTGTTGCTTTCAAAATATCAATAGACATTAGCAATATACTTATCCCAGCTATCCTTGTATATATATATTTTTTTCTGTTTTTAGTTTCACAGAGAAAATAACAAAAACAAAATAACAAAAACAAAGGCAGGAACAAAACAATGGAAATACAATGAAAATGACACAGAACCACAAAACAAGGTAATAGGAAATCAGTAATGGCTGTTATATTATGTATTGTTATATTCAAAGTAAACAGTATTTTTTATTTTATTTTTTTCATTTAAAAAAAATAAAAGTACAAAAACATATTAACAAACAGACACCAATTAGCATAAAAAATAGTACAATCACAACTAATTTACAGACAAGGTGACATGGTCTCAACAGTGGTTATTTATTTATCCATTGATATCTTCGAAGTGTAAATATATGAACCCATATACAGACATGCAAAATAAGTCAGACAATCCTGTCAACAACAGAAAAAACACAAATACCAAAAATCCAAAGACAAAAAACAAAACAGGCAAACAAGAGTAACAACAACAACAACAACAACAAAAAACGACCGATACTTGCTGCTTTGCATATTGATATCTTCGAAGTGTGTGTTCAGGATAACACATACAGACATACAAGATTGATCAAATAACCCGTCATCAATTATTTCTTAGCATTAAGTGATATAATACAATAGTAGAACCATGTTAGCTCTCCTGCATATATATATATTCATATGTACGTACATACATTTTTGTCTCTTTCCTTTCTCCTTTCCCTCGTCCCATCTGTTCTTCGTTTTAGTACAGATTTCCTTCATGTCTCTTAGTTTATATTCCCACGCTCGGGTTCTTACACCAGTGATACAATACGTTGCCTGCACATGTATCGCTGATTTATTTCACTTATGAGTATGGACTCCAGTTTTGACCACTTGCCTACAAAGTCCCCAAAACTGTCTTTCTTTATAGCTGAATAATATTCCATTATATAAAAATGCCACA
>PVLD010005717.1:0-108801 GCA_004027595.1 Dinomys branickii
AGCACAAATAGTTTGCTTCCGTGAGAGACAAAGACAGAAAACAACAGGGGCATATGGCAAAAACTGGTTCAGCAATCTGAACTGTTTCTTTCAGAAGTTAATTATTATTATTTCACCCATCAGAATAATGCTACATTCTTTTTAATCTGTCCAGTTTCTTCCCTCCTCGGCGGAACCATTTGTCGTAGTATGTTGTACCTGGTAGTGATTACCAGTGTACTTTTCCCACAGGCCCGCATTCAGCTTGAATTTCCCCTTCCTTTCCCCTTTCATACTTTGCTCTAGTTTGGCTGGGATTCCTCTCTTCCTGCTTTTAGGGTGCTGTGTGTCCCTGTGAATTCTTCACTCTTTTCATCTGTTTCCTTTTAAAGCTGTTTTCAGGTTCATTGCTCCTTGACCTATTCGGCTTTGCTGATCTTCTAGCCCACACTAATTCCCCAGCTGGGGCTTCAAGACTCCGTTATTGCTGTGCTGTCAACAACCATTTTATATATTTTTTCTTTCACCAATTTCTGGCTACTCCCTGTTCACATTCAGGGTGCAAAAATCCTAGCAGTGATCAGTCCACCAATCTACTACCCCCATCGGCAGCACATACCACAGAACCTATTTAGGACCCTTTTAAAGGCTCTACCAGCTAAAGCAGATTAAACTCTGTAGCATCAACTCAACCTCTGCAAGAGAACTAAATTGGAATCCAAGAAGAGGGTCAAGGATTAACTGATGCTAATAGGAGTGTTCCCCATAATAGACTGGATAAAATGGTGCATCCCAGCTGATGAAGATCTGTGTACCATTACAACACTATGACATGTGCCTCCCTGGGAAGGAAAACCCCCTTCTGCCTGTAAAGTTGCTTAATAGTTTGCATCTTGTCTGCTATTTGCATTGACTGTGGTAAGAGCTTAGCACCACAAGTAGACTTTATAATGATAGCAGGAACCACAAAGAGGATGTTTATCCCATATGTGAACCAATAAACCCAATGCAGTATTTCATGGCTCTTCCCGTATTATTTTAGGCTGATCCTTTCAGCAGGAATTTTAATGCATTGTAAACTATTTGGTAGCAAGCTTTAAAAGCATTTAATAGAAGGAATGTGAAAGAGAGTAACGTTTGCCTTCATGATTCCTTGACCTGTTTATCTTCTTCCTAAGGATGATGGTTCAGCAGTTCTCCATTATCAAGCTGAAAAAAAAAAAAAAAAAAGAACCCGAGACTTTTTGGAGCCAAAGGTCCTTTATAACAACAGGGCACTGTAGCCTGCTCACCCTCCATGATGGGCAGGGTGTGGGTGCTGCTTCCCCCGCCAAGAGGTGTACTGGAAGGAATTCGTGGGCACAGGCTTTGGCCAAGCATTAAGCAATTTGTGGCATGTAAGGGAAGAGAAAGCGCTTGACCCAAAGCTGTAACTCCAGTTACTTCCTACCTGCTGACCAGCACTTGACAATCTCTATCAGATCTGCTGCCTCTTCATGGAAGACATTTACAAAGTTATCTTTAGATCAGACTCATTCATAGAGCAGAAAATTCAGGCAGTCTTAGGAGAAAGCCTGAACTTTTCTGTTCCCTAAATCACGGAAGTGAAGAATTCTCCTCTGAATGGGGGGGGGGGCAGATAGGAAATACTTCCTACTCTCTGAAGACAGACTGGTCTTGGTTCAAGGAGCAGATGCTAGCGGCTTCCCTCACTCGTGTGGCCCAGTCTTCCCCTTCAACAAATATGCCATCCTACAGAGACGCTCTGCGACTTCCCCTTAAAAGGTCTTCAAGCGAAGGTGAAGCAGAACCATACGGAGGAAAAGAAAATAGAGCCGGGGGATAACCTGCCACTTTACAGAAGTAAACATGACAAACTTAGACCCACAGGAAACCATTTTATGGCAAAGATTTTGTCCTTTCAAAGTAAAAACTAGGCATTTTATTTTTCAAAGTGAAACTTTAGATTAGTGAAACTATTGCCATGTGCCTAGTAGAAATGATATTGACTACAGGGACCTTCATGGTGCTCTCTCATGAAAAGGAAAAATTAACCTCCAATAAATAAAAAAACTTTAAATTCCATGTTGGCAAAATCACTCTCACATTCTAGTTCTCATCAAGGACTAATATATATATAACCCTTGAAGTTTTTCCATTAAACTGTTTTTGAATTATGAGTGACAAAAAATAAGTTGGAACAAATTGAAAAGAAAAAAAAATTGAGGGGGGAGAAAAGTGAAAAGACAGAAATTTCGTATCCCTCAGCTGGAAAGCATGTTGTTTACATCTCTGACAATCCTCCACCCACCCTCCACTGCCCTACATAGCTACGGGCAAGGCCATTATTTAAAAGTTGTGGGAAAAACTTTTTACTGTACCGTTTACTTTAATTCATCACATTGTTCACCTACTAAGGAGAAGGTTGTGTACTAGGCACAGAAAACATGATTGTGATACACAATTAGGGAACTTTTATTTTTTAAAGAGCAAGTTTTGCATAATGAAGAGTAATGATAATTTAAAATGTCTGCAAGACAAACAAAGGGGACCAAGTCTATCTCAGGCAGCTGAAAGTTTAGCCAGTAGAGAGAAGAAACTGGTGGAATCATAATAGTCATCTTCTGTGTCACGTGATGTGTAAAAAATAAGTTCCAATGAAATATCGATGTGAACGACCACTAAGAAACTTATTTTAACTTCGGATGTGAAATCTTTTCTAAAATGGTAAAGGTACAGTCCCTTGAGTCATTTCACGATGCATGTGTGCAATTCCTCTTGTGGCCCGTGAACCAGAGGAAAAGCACAGGAAAAGCCGGTAAGGCTTTCACATTGTCCAAGACAACAAAGGTGATCCAGGATTCAGCAGCAGCACTGCCTGAGAAGTCCAGTGAGAGCAAGTCAACAGGAAGACGAAGAATTTTCTGACAAGTGCATAACTACCAGATTTTTCACGTAAAATAAAATATTTTAGAAGGCAGAAAGGCAGGAAAGTAGGAAGTGTGTGCTCACCTCTCTGACCTTCAGTCATCTGAAAGTTCGGAATCTACAATCCTAACTACCTCAAGAGCGGCTGAAGAGAGTTAAAGGTGTTAATGCGTGAAAACTGCAAGCAGAATCTATATATTAATAGATATTTTACTATATGCTAATTCTTATCGGACTCCGATGTATAGATTTCGTGCAAGTTGAAAGAAGAGCCAAGACAAAAAATGATGGCAATTTGAATTGCTCTGTCCTTGAAGTGTTGGGAGCAGGTTGTCCTCGCCTTCTGCCCTTTCCTTTCCTTTATTATTATTTTCACCATCTCTTCCCTTCTCTCCTTCTTGTACTGCAGCAAAGCACTGGCTGCTGAGCACTCCCTTTGTCCTCACGGACGTACCATGTCAAAATCCCCAGTAGCCTTCGTACCCTTGAGGCAATCAACCAACCAAGGGAAGTAGCAGTGACTAGAGATGTGCTACGTCAGTGTCAATGTTTGGGCAGCATGACATACTTGGCACCTCTCTTTCCTTACACTGCTTGTGAGGGGCTGACAGAAGCCCTATATGGGGAAAGTGGGAAAGCGTGGAGTGCAAATGGACTTTGTAACAAGCTTTTGGGATGGAAAGAGTGGCTTTCCAAGAAGCCAGAAGTATGGGGAGAAATAGCGCTGCTAGTTGTCAGTCTGGGTAGTGATGAACAGGTCTGGAAGGGGCCCATGCTATTTGAGGACCAGAGCAAAATTCTTTCCTGGAACTGACTTTGAAATATACTCTTGTTTTCAGCTGAAATTTGTAATAGAGGTTGAGGTTCGCACAAGTAAAGGAAAGG
The DNA here is from genome assembly GCA_004027595.1 of Dinomys branickii. NCBI lineage: Eukaryota > Metazoa > Chordata > Mammalia > Rodentia > Dinomyidae > Dinomys > Dinomys branickii. Next base: position 3,793 of record PVLD010005717.1, read on the forward strand.
CAGATAGCGTTTAGAGTGCATCTGATTTTGGACTCTTAAATTTTTAAAGTAGCATTTGTTAAGTCGCAGAATTTTCAGAAACAAAAATGGCACTTGAAGGTATAAAGATTTGACTTGAGCTATTTTAAAATAATAAGCCAGCAGGCATATATACACATGCTCATTCATTTCTTAGAAAGAAAATGATTATTGTCTCATGAATTGTAGCTTTCTTGCATGGCCCTAAATAATGCAACTTCAGTGAGAAAATCTGGGCTCTGAGACACATTACAAATAGTTACAAATGCAGCAGTTGCATTATTCTAGTCATTACCAGCAGAAGTTTTCATTATAAATATGTATATTAAGAGGATCATCATTCATATGCATACATGCTCTAATCTGAATTGGACAGAACAGAGAAACCCATTCTGCTATACGTGGATGAAAACATTTCCTTTCTTTTCAGTTTTTCCAAAGACTATGTTTGCTAAAGCATGTTTTTTAAGATTCCTTTTGAGGGCCAAAGACTTTTTTTAGAATATTCTCTGATCTTTCTGGATAAATAAGAGGACAGAAATAAAACCCCACCGCTGTAGAGCATCTGAACCGAGTTTCTAATTTCTCCAGTACTATGTGAATATATTATCCGTGTAACAGACTCAAAGATGTTCTAAAATTGAGGAGCCTTTTGTTTGTGTGTTGGGGAGGCAAGGTGGAATGATTTGAAAATTTGGGTTTACTGGTCTTCATGGTTTAGGTCTAATAATGTCCCCTAAAAGTCTCATGTGTGAATATATTCAGTTCCTTCTGGATGCTGCAGGACCTGGGACAGACAGTTCCTGCCTCCAAGTTCATGTATTTATTTTCTATGCCTTCTATGTCTTGTTCACTGCACTTTGGGCCAGTTAAGACATGTTTTTCTTACTTTAATGATGGAGAGAACTAAAAAACAATGAAAAGGGATTCCTTCTAACAAACCACCACTGACTTTAAAGATGGAGATGAGAACAAAACTGAATCTCCAGACTCCTCTCATTCGATAGCCATTTCCCAGGCAATGTCATCTTTTATGTAGGTCTGATTGATTAATTGCCATTTGATTATGATTAATTAGAGAAAAGAGTTTTGAAAAGGAAACGTATAGCATGGGGGGAACTGTCCTTTAAAACATTATATTAACAGGGACTTCAATGCAAAAGTTAAATACAGGAAGATATGTACTTTTTTCAATAATGAAATGGGGAAAATATCATAGAAGATAAGATTTTTCATTGTGAATATTAATTTTTAAATCAGGCTTCATCAAACACCACCAAATTTAGCCAAGCTGTTTTCAGCTACTGCTGCCGCTAATACTGTTTCCGCCACAGTCACTACTTAACTTTGACCAAACTGGGTCTCTTCTCTGACCAAGGATATATTTAAGCTGTGAAAATTTGAGCTGAAGCAGTGCTGTGGAAGGTGACCCCAAAGAAGTAATTCCTCAGTAAAGCCAGTGTCTTGAAAGAGAATTCCACGTGTCTGCACTGGAAAGAAAAGGCAGTTTCACTGGATTATTTAGAAAGCCAGAAACATTAGGAATAACACTTCCTAAAGTGTAAGAAACAGACTACTGTAATTCTAAAATTCTTCATTATTTTAAGGAGGTGGGACCGTGGGATGGCTTTTTAAAAAAAAATTCTTAATAACTTTCTAATAGCACACTGGATTATTGAATCAGAGAATTTTGATGGTGAAACAATTATCGCAAAACTCTTTGGCATAAAAATATAAGTTATTCAGCTCCCAGTTCTGCAGTTAGCAATTCAAAGCAACTGTGATTGATGTTACCGCAGTCAAACGACAGGTCAGCAGAGGCAAATGAGCCTGAGCCGTGCACCCTGGTGCTCCTCTTGAAGGGCTGAATCTGCACTGCTTCTATGGTGATTTTAGGATTTCTTCATTCTTCAGGATGGACCGTGGATCTTCATATCACCCAGTTAAAACTAAACTTGCAATTATTTGGCTTAACATTGTCACTACAGAAAATGATGCTATGGTTTACTTGAGAAACCTCAACTCATTAAGATATATGTGTGGCAATTTTCTTTATTTTCTAATAATTTTTATGAGCTCTGCTGCTAAACTCCATCCCATTAACTTTTCTAACCCAATATCATTTTTAATTTCATCTTGAGTCAGTTATTCTGACTTGGTCCCAAATCCCTCCTCTTAGAGCCCAGACATCTTCATTTTCTCTTCTTCATAAACAGAAAAGCAGCCGACACCACAGCTACAGGGAAGTCTCCTCACTACCTTGCTGCTCCACCGTCCACTTTGGTCATGAGCTGGTTCGCAGTGGCCTGTCCTCTTCTCTGTCGGCCTCAGCTGCTTTTACTTTATATGAACATCCAGACTTTAGCACTGCAAAAATTCCTGCTGCTTTCCTGTGCTCAGCTCTGGTAGTCAAGCTGTGGTCTCTGCTACTGTTTGGACCTGGAATGCCTCCCAAACACCCAAGTGTTAAAGGCTTGGTCCTCAGTAGCACTACTGGAAGGTGATAGAATCTTCAAGGACTGGGGTCTCGCAAGAGGAAGTCAGGTCTTTAGAGGTGTGCCCTTGAAGAAGATATTAAGACCTAGGCCTGGTCATCATGAGGTGAGCAGCTTTCTCTGCCTCACACTCCCACCATATGTATGGGGTACTGGCGCCCCCAAATCAGCAAGCCAACCAACCGAGGCTGAAATCTTCAAGACTGCGAGCCAAAATAAACCTTTCCTCCTTGTAAAATGCTTATCTCAGGTACTCTGTCACGGTCATAAAAAGCTGACTAAAATTATCTATGGAGTACTAATACATTGGAAGGGGACCCAAGACCTTGCTGGCTCAATCCCAAGGCATTTCCTTTAGAAAGTGAATGCATCTTAAAAATGTGATCTCCCCATAGCTACCATGTTACATCCCAGTCTGAAGCAGTCTCTAGCAAGGTGACAGTCACTCCTGCCTATCACACATACTTTCGGCATCCTTTCCCTGATCATATTGAAAATCGTGAAATGGCCATGAGGACCGATTTATGCCTCCTGCATCTGTCCTTGTCAATCCAACATCCTCAGAGTTCTTACCTCCACAACTCCAGAAGAGATAGACAAAACCTACTGCTCAGAAGCTATCAAATGGGAACAAACCTCCATGTCTTCTTAATAGCCACAAACTTTAAAGTCTTTTGTCTCCCACCTTCTTCAGCTTGAAGAAGTCAATTAGTGCCCGTTTGTCTCTGTTTTAAGGAAGTAAGAGGACAGGCCTTTAAAAGCTGTCTCCTGCCTCCTTCTCCATCTTCTTTTTTAACTGGCGAGTAGTGGCCAGAGGGCTGAGAGAGGCTGGAAAATTTTCTTACCTCTGATTCTGTTCAGATGGTTCCACTCACCAAGCCCTGTAGCCAGGTGACTGGCACCCCAGACCAAAGTTCTTTCTGAATTTAGACTGCAGAGTACACAGTGGCCTTTAGTCTCAGCTGTGAATGCAAACAGACATTCCAGAAAGTTAAAAAATATTGCACAGGGCTTGGGACACTATACAGAAAAACCTTTAAGCTATGTAAACTTGGAAAAAGAGTCCTGCCTGTAGTTTCAGGATCACTGTGAATGGAAACTTTTGCTTCGACTTTTGTGGCCTATTTTCCTTGATCCTTTTTTGTGGCTCCATCCTCTCTCTTTGCAAATCAAAACAATTTATTGTAAGAGTTTAAGAGTACCTTTACAGGCATCGATTAGTTTAAATATCACAGTTCATCTCTTTCCTTCAGCACCAAGAAAATTGATGTGATGGCCTGTCTTAAGTTGGCTTCCTCTATTGGTCTTTTATCTGACAAGACACCTTTGGCAAAGTAATGACAAAGGCTCATCAATATGCTACTTTTCATCTGCCTGACACTGAAATCAATGGGCTGCAGAAGAAGTCCTTCTATCAGCATTGTCAGAAATGATCACTGCACGGGATGAGGATGTTACCTGATTTCTCTAAGCACTCATTCATTCCTGAAAGCTTTCTCTCAGCCGTTACAACAGTGACCCTGTGTAGAGGTCAGAGATAAAGACACTCTACAATCAGAGGATGCTCAGCCAGTCTGGGAAGGGGAGACTGCCTCAGAGTGCGAGATGATATAATGGTCTGTATATCCAGCCCTTGGGAGAAATCACATCTTCCATTTCTGGGACATGTGATGGCAGGATCTGCATTTGTGGGCCTGGAGGCCCTATTTTTCATAAATGACAGCTGAGATCAGAGGGTTACACTCGGTGTTGAGAAAATAACTTAGCCAAGCAAAAGTGGGTGGATTGGCCTGATCAGTTTGATAAAGAAAACTAGGTCTTCATCAAACATTTTAAAATAGGGCAGAATCATGATTATATAAGTCCGCTTATTATGATAATCAATGCTAATGATTCTGTAGAAGAAAACAATTTGCACAAATGCATTTTAACATACTCAGATAATTATCAATTGTCAGTATTAAGAATTACTATAAAACCCTAAATTCTCCCAGTATTCTAGACCTCATAGAATTGAATTTCTCTGAATTAGAAGCTGGTGGGCTTGTGCTTACTCTGGCAGAATATGTCTTAGGAATCTATAGCAATTGCAGACCCTTGGTTTCAGTAACATCCAAATTATTCTGATTGGTGAGTATCTAAATCATTAGGGCATTTGATTGTTTTTTGCTTGAAGAGATTTTACAAAACCAATATGCCCTAGAAGGCAAGATTTCTTTATCACATGCCCTAAATTTTTGCCTATTAAAAGCGTATTTTCTTTCATTCTTCAAATTGACGATAAAAATAAGGGCTTATTCTAAAGTAGTGATATTAACCATTTTGAGATATTTTCCTCTCCTGTCCCTGTCTATATCAATGGTGAAATCCTGTAAGCAATAACACCTATAATCCAAGGAAGGCAAAAACTTGCATTGGTAAGTAAATATCCCTCTGAGGAAGTGGATGGTCTTTCAGTGGCATCTTATTACAAAGTGGCCAAAAATAAACCAAAATTGGTTGAGAAGAGGATGTGTGGGTGCTTTAAGGCAAGTGCTGCAGGAGCACAGAGTCACAGAGCAGAATCCAAGAGTGGTTGCAAATCTCAGGGCAAAAGGAAAGGAGGCACCGTACAGGTCTAAGGAGAAAGGCAAGCCCACAGCTGAGGCAGGTGGTCAGGAGCTAGAAGGATTCAATTTAAGCCAGGCAGTGAATTAGAAGATGAATTCATTATTTATGAGATCCTAAGCAAAGGATTCATTCCAATGCAAAAGCTAAAGAAGAAGAAGAATTATAAGGATTATTTTCAATAAGTCAAGTAAGAATTTGTTTCTCTTTCTGCCTAGCAGGAAACTAACCAAAACCTCAATGGCCTGAAAGGCTTGTTGTTTCTAGATCATCTAAATTATTCCCAGAAATAATATATGAGACAGAAGTTTGTTGTTATCACTCTATAGCTACTTTGCTAACAGAGAGAACATTATATGCTTGTAACTCTACCGGGCTCCTCACATTCAAATGCCCTTGTTAAGGGTTAATGCCCCATTGTCTCCATCTTCAGATTCTTAATTTTGAACAAGTTTTCATTTTGCACCGGGGCCCTGCTGCTCCCCAAATTTATTCTCCTTCCTTTGAGTGGCTACATTTTTCAGGAAATTCATCAAGTACATTTCTACCAGCCTGAGCCATACAGTGAAATTCCATTTCACTCACCAGAGAACTGGTTTACACCTAAGATTGCATTCGTTCAAATGAGAACCTAGAGGAGATATCCCGGAAAGCTTCTGGAAAACCCTTCCTCCATATTAAACAGAAGACTCTAGAGCGATAGTTCTGTCTGTCTGAAGATATTGATGTGTGCAGCTATTAGAGTAAATTCGATGTGCCCACTGCATGTTCTGCTCACCACTACAACCCACTGCCTCCACCTGGCTCTGTCTAATGTACACACTCACCCTTTGTAGCCAATCGTCCAAAAGGAGATGGAGTGTGTCCTTCAGACACATAAATCCTGTCACATTTCTGCTGAAAAACACTTCCCAAGTTTCTCACGCCGTTAGAAAAGTCAGGCTCTAATCGTGGTGCAGAAGGTCTTTCTGGTGCAACGCGGATCACCTGTGTCCTCACTCCTTGGCAGTCATCTTCTTGTGCCCCTCTCCAGCCACACTGACGGTGGCGCCTTCTTTTCGAGCACATCAAGTATGCCTCTACCCGAGGGGCTTTGCCTTTGCCTGGAAGCTCTTCTCCAGAAGGTTCCGCAGCACACTCTTTCTTTCACTCAGGTATTTCCTTGGAAGCCGTGACAGTTTGAATCTGAGCTACCCCCTAAAGGCATCTGTGTTAGAGAGAGGTGTTGTATTAGAGGGACTAGCCATATGAGCAGAGAGCTCTTGGAAGGTGCTGGAAGCCTTTAGGAGCGAGGCCTAGTGGGAGATCTTAGGTCGTTAGAGAGGCATGAACTTGTAGGAAACTGGGGCGTGCTAGCCATTCCATCTGTTTCTCTTTCTGATCACTGTCAGGTGAACAGCTTCTTCCATCATGCTTTCCCTGCCATGACGTGCTGTCTCACTGTAGTCCCTCAAATCAGCAACGCCAAGCAACTGTGCACTGGCACCTGTGAAACCATGGGTCAAAATAAGCCTTTCTTCCTTGCAGATCGATTGTTTGAGGCATTTGTTACAGTAATGGAAAGCTAACTAACACAGAGGCCAAAGATGGCTTCCCTGATGACCGCTTTACCACAGGTCTCTGCAATTTTCTAACACCGTTCCAGTCATATTCCTCATAGAGCTTCCAACTACTACTGAATATTGTGTATCACCCCCTCATTTCACTTCTGCTCTTTGCTCCCACTAGACTGTAACTTGTTGAAGGTAAAAATATGTCCTTTGTCTAATAGTACAGCAGGATATCTATTTGAATACTTACACGCAATATGTTACACTGGGTCCACATAATCCCATTGAATCCTCAGTACCCAGAACCTGGGCACAGAATAGTCACTAAATTAATATTTGTTGAATAAATGAATACGTGTTATGCTGAGAGCAGACACAGCCATTCTGTGATCATAAAGGAATTTCTAGCCATGTGCTGGAAGGTAGAGGAGAAAGACCAAAGGAATTCAGGTCTAATTTTCAGTCTCTGACTGGTGGAATTTATCATTCAAATATAGCCCTTCCTTCTACTTGTCGTGTGAGACAATAAGTTAGTTCAGTTTCATTTAGACTTGCTTCTTACTCATAGCTAAAAATATCCTAACTGATACATAACTCTAATTCCCAAGAAAATCTTGACATTTTAATTTCTTAAATGTATCATGCCACCCCGAACATTTTTTCCTTGCCCATTTCTCATATAATCTGGATAAACTCAGTGAAGTGTTTTATGACTATTTGGATTAATGTTATAATATTCATCACATTACTTACCTACTGTGATCCATTATTATAAAGCATCTGAATTCCCCTATTCAGACAATGATACAAAATCAACTTTCTTGTGCAATTGAATAAAACTGATTTGTAAAATTCTCCTTCATGAAAAAGAAATAAATAGCCTTCCATGACCCTCAAAACCCCCAAATCTTGACCTTTTATAACCACTCAAATAAAAAAATGCTTCTATAGTATGGGAAAGCAATATATTATAAAGATCTTCCTGAGTCTAAATCCCAGACACTGCCTCCTTCAGAAATGTCTCATACACTATCAGACATCTTGATGCATATTTCAATAATTCAATATTCTATTTCTAATATTTCCTTATTAATTCACTGCCAACATTATTAACAATAGGAAAGGGTTCTTCATTTAATCCCTGAATAGTTAAAAGACTTCAAAATCTTAAGAAATATGTGTCTAAATAAGAACTGGATCCTATTTTTGTGGGAGTTAGCTTGGACAGGAAGGTCCCCTGAGATCCATCATAACAGGATACATTGCAAAGGTGCTAATATTCTTCCCAATTCAGTGACTCTTGGAGTCCACTGCAGACTTCCCTTCCTGCACTGTGAGTGCTGTACTGTGACCTGTGGTGCTAGAGACAGCTAAGAGAGCACGGTTCACACTGTAGTCTGTGTGATATAACCGAGGTGCTCCAAGAGTTGGGCTGTGGTAAGTCTACAGGCCAGTAGAGATGAGGAGTGATTAAAAGATATGGTTAATGTTTAAATTTTAAAAATGTATTGCAATAAAACAGACATTGGCATTAAGTCCCTCAAAATATCCTCCACCTTGCTTCAAACACACTTATCCTATCATTTTTTTCTGCTTTCTGAGGCAGTTCTGCAAGTCTTTTTTTTGTGTCTTTAGTAGCACAATTTCTACTGCCCTGATGTCCTGAATTGATTTAAAATATTTACTTTTCATGGTCATTTTTACTTTGGGGAAGAACCAGACGTCATGTAGTATAAGATCTAGGAAATAAGGTGGATGAGGACTGTAGTAAATTTTCTCATTACTGAGCCACATTATCCAACATCTGCAACTCTTCAGAAAGAGATTTATCTGGCTCAGCCAGAGTCCATGATGAGCTATGGCAGGAAGGCATGGCAGACGGGTCTGGCGGGGGTAAGCTGCTCACAAGAGGATCCTGTGACAGAGATACACCCTTCCAAGTCATCCCCCAGCCCCCTGCTTCCCCTAACAGCAACCCGGCTATAGGGGCCCCCTGATTCACTCACCTCCCCAAAGCCCCATCTATGTTCCATGAGGCTTTTGGGGGACATTTAGGTATAAATCATAACAAGGCACACCAGAATGCTTTTATTTCACAAGTGGCTGTAAACATTTTGAATCTATTCAGGATATCAAGGCAGCCACAAAAAGATACAAGAGAGGACTTCCAGGGCTGCTGCAGAAAGAGGCTAATGATGGCATAAGTGTTTGAAAGAGAAGGTATTTTGAGGATGTTATGGTTCATATTTAGATGTCTCTCGAAAGCCTAATGCAGTCATAGTTGTAGCCTTTGGAAGGTGACTGAATCACAGGGCCTTAGAGCTGACTTGCTGTTAGGAGACACTAGCTAGTGAGAAGAGGTGGGTCGCTATGAGTGTTACCCAGAAAGGTTATATTTCCCTTCCTGGCTCTCCCATGGCTCTGCTTCCTGGACACCATGAGGTGAGCCGCTTTGCCCTCCCCAGGCCCTTCTACTATGTGATTTTCCTTGGAGCTGGCTAACTATGGACTAAAGTCTCTGTAAACTATGAGTCAAAATAAACCTTTCCTTCTTTAAATTGTGGGCCTCAAATAGTGTGTCTCAGCAATGAGACAATGACTAAGACACAAGGAGATTAACAGCAATGGGTGTTTGGATTTAAGCAATTGGATAAGGTCATCCCAGAAAAAGATACGCTCTTAGTACTTCGGAGTACATCCCACTTTGGGGAATTTGTTACTGATGTAATTGGTTAAGATGAAGTCATACAGGAGTAGGGTTGGTTTTAAAATTCAGTATGAATGGTATCATCATAGAAAGAACACCATGTAAAGAGCGAGATGCCTACTGTATAGGGGTGAAATCAGAGAGCAATAAGTTACATTCAGGGAGATCACAAAGATCGCCAGCAGACAGGCAGAAACTAGGGGAGAAACTTGGAACAGAGTCTCCTAAGCTGTTTTCAAAAGGAATTGCTGGGCTGGGGATATAGCTCAGTGGAATAAGTGTTTGCCTAGCAAGCGCAGGGTCCTGAGTTCAATCCCCAGTACCGCAAAACAAAAAAAAAAAAAAAAAGGAATTGCTGTAGCTGATACTTGAATTTTGGATTCCAGCCTCCAAAACTACAAGCCAATAATATTGGTGTTTACATTACCCAGTGGGTGGTATTTTATCATGTCAGCCATAACAAAATTATATACCCTATCTACTTCTTTCTTTCTTAAAGAATTTAACTGTGATCTTTGGAACCCTCATGCTATATTTAAGAAAGTGCTCAATATCTTTATTTTCTTCACCGATCTCTCACTATTGTCCTAAGGTCAGTGATTTCTGTGTGGCTCTCTGAAATACAATTCATCAACTACAAAGCTGACATTCTCTAAGTTGTTATTTCTAGGGATTTGCTCTCCCAGTATGTTGCAAAACTTTGTATTGCCCTGGAGGTTAATCTATTCATTGAACATCTTCTACCCGCTCTCTGTTACCTTGTGACCATTCCATCATATTCATGAACAAGTTTGACACTTGCTTAAACTCTTCATCTTTAACTCAGGTTCTGCCATCATCACAGACATTTAATGCCCGCATGGATCAGTCACCAAATCCCCCAAAGGATTCGCTGTTCTTCAGACCCGGTGGCCATCACCTTTTCCCTGTTTTATTCACTAATATCTAGCAGCCTCAGGGCACCTGGTGTCACTTGGATCTGTTCTACACTAGAACACTGAAATTCTAATCATTTAGATACAATCTCCTACCCTTCAGTTTTTGCTTTGTGTCTTTCCTGAAAAGTCAATCAATCTTCCCCAACCCGTTTTTCATAAATATCTCTAAATTTGCTAAGTGTTGACATTCTCCTAGGTCATTAAAATCTTCCTTACTTTACAGTACACCTACAGTAGACATTTCATTGGATCATCAAACAGCCTCTCTTCCATAAAGGTAGACTACACATATAAATCATGCTGGGAATATATTACTAAAGATGTACCTATGGGTTAGAGGGAGGTGAGAGAGGGAGAGAGAGAGAGCTGGTAGAATGCTAATAATAGGTAATGGGATCTTTAACCCTTTTCAATTTATTTCACAATGTAGTAGTTATTTTTCTGTGAAAAGATGTGCATTTTGTCTCTGCTCCCCATTCCTGGCACCCAGTTCCTAAAAACAAGGGTGTCACTTTCTATGCTAATGAGATGATGGGTGACTGGGAGCTCCCACATAACTCCAGGCTGGGGGCTGGTTCCCAGCCTGTGGTTTCAGGGGTAGAATTTTAACCCCATTCTCATCCCTCAAACTCCAGGGAGTAAGATTGGGCAGACCCCTGGTGGTCAATTTTGCAGTCAGCCATGCCTATGTAATGAAACCTCCATAAAACCCACAAGGACAGGGCTCAGAGGGCTTCCAGGATGGTGGGGAGGAGTATACAGACATGCCGGACGGTAAGGTACCCCCAAACTCCACAAGGAAAGAAGCCTCAGGATCCTTCCGGATCTTTTCCCGTGTATTTCTTCATCTGCCAAATTTGTATCCTTAACGTATCTTCAGAATAAACTGGTGCCCTGGTGAGTAAATTGTTCTACTGGGTTCTATGAATCTCTTTCATAAATTATCAAGCTGAGATGGGGTCATGGGGCACTGACATGGTGCGACACTGGACAGAAGTTGCAGTAACTTGGCGACGAACTACAGTACAGAACCTTCATATCAGGACCTGAAATGAAGGAACAGCCTGTGGAATTGAGCCCTCTAACCTGTGAGAACTAACATAGTGTCAAAATCAAGTTAATTGGTACAACACCCAAATTTCCAGGATATCCATGGAAAGCTAGGGAATTTATCGATGTAGAAGAAACATACATTTCCTGACATGTGTTAAAATATGAATATGAAGAAAAATGTTTGCTTTCCCGGTGTCTACATAGGAAATAGAAATATTATAGATAATATTTTCATAATATCGCTTTGCTTGTAGTTCTTCCATGATTGCCCATCAGTGCTAGAATAGCGTTCAAACTCCTTATATTGACTTCCTTGGGCAACAATATTGTTTTGTTTACTCTCCAGAATCATTGTCCAGTACTTCCTACCTCACTCATTAGGTAGTGTGAATTCTATTTTCAACATGACTTTGCCTATAATCTTACCTTCTCTGACTCTTTAATCCCATTCAGCCTGATTTTGTAGCGAACACTTAAGCCTCCTTCAAAGCTCATAGAAAACCTTGCATCATCTTCACAGATTCCTTTGCAGAGAATCTGTAATTCTGTTCTGTAAGACTTCCTCACTTGCACACGCTTCTCCAATGGCACTGCTTGCTTGTTTGTATTTTTCCACAGCATTTCTCCACCACAGTAGAAGGGTTCTCAGCCTTGCACTGTTGAAACTCTGGGCCTATTAATGCTTTGCTGGTGCTGCCCTACATGTTATAGGATGCTTAAGAATGTTGCTGGCCTCTGCCCACTAGATTTCAGTAAACCTGTCCAAGACGTGACAACCAGAAATTCTCCAGACATCTCCAATTGTCCCCTAAGGGACCAAATTGCCTCCAGATAGAGTGTAAGTCTCTCCAGGACTGGACTGTTCCTGTTTCATCTTTTTAAGCTAAGGACTTGAATAATGCCTGTCCAGTAACATGCTCGGCTGACGTTTAATGAATTGATCTGCGTCGCAGGAAGTGTGACACAGTTCCAGCAAAACGTCACAGAGGACTTGGACAGTGTCGGTAGCATTCTTCCAGGTATTTCTAAATAAAGATTTTCTCTAGTTAATCGCGATGCCTCATACTAAGAAGGACAAGGCTCTGTGGGGTTCCCTTCTAAAAGCAAAGGGCATATCTGAAAAAGTTTTCAGAGCTCTGTGCCCCGAGGCTATTTTTGACTGTGCAGCTCTTGAAGACTTGCTACCTCCCTCCTGCTGGCTCTTGCTCACCCTCTTGAAGTCCTTTCTGCCCGCTCTGGCTTCCCCTGTGGTTTTTGTTCAGCTTTCTCATCCACGCACAACACCAGGGAGGGAGGCGCAGTGGGCCCTCGGCTGCTCAGAACCAGCCCCTCTGCAGACACCAGTGAGCCCATGGCCTACGGCCAAGTCCATTGTCTGTGTGCTTCCTGTGCCAAGGCATTTGGCTCCTGTTTATTGGGCTTTTATGTGCATTTGTCTTTTCAACCAAGTGAATCTAAATTATGTCTCTATCTTTTACTACTGAGGCCAAATTCTCTATCTTAATATGACTTCCTAGTATAGTCCGTTTTCTTCTCTAAGAGAGGGTTATAAATACTGAGAGATGGGAAATAGACCACTTCTAGTAAGGCTATGTGAGCCCAGCCTGGTGCATGTGGGAAGGGCTTAGATTCCCAGCACCGTGAAGTAGGGCTCAAAATGATTTGACATCTAAAACCAAGGTTGAGTTATGGGCTTTCTCTTACTGGCTACATGGCAAATCTTATGTTCTTTGTTTTACATAGAAAATGAAAAAAGTAAAAAACAAAGAAAATCTTGGAAACCAAAATGGAGATTTTTCCCCTTAAAACCACTACAGAAACGAGAAGTTATTCACCAAGAGCTGACTCACTGCTGTAATAGAGCCATGTTGCTCCACCCAACTGTGGGTGCCTTGGGCTCTGTGAAATCTAAAGCATTGACTTGAGGTTTTTATGTTCAACAAACGTTATGGCAGACATTGTAGGTTGGCTAGCCCCATTTCCAGTCCTAACTTCCTTCGCTCTTGTCTGCCTCTAACCGAGAAGCTGGCAAGACTGAACACTCAATTTTCCAGCTTTTTCTGATGCAGCCTGCAGCTGTCTGTCACCTCTTTCTGTCCAATAGGACAGAAGAAGAATTGGGGAATTCTTGGAAAGTGTTACTTCCCTGATAGAAAAGACAGACGTTTCCTTGTGTTGTCCCTCCTGTCCCTTTCTCCTGATGTAAATGCAGACACATTGCCTGGAGCTGCAGCAGCTGTTGTGGGACTGTGAAGCATTTCTTCCCTAAGTGGGAAGAAATACTATTCTGCTATATGAGAAAAATAATGTGTTTTCTGTGAATCTTTGAGACAGTAAATCTGTTGTTTCCTGCTAAATACATTTATGATGAGAATAGCTATTCTTTTACTATAGTCAAGTCACTATGAAAATGAATGTGTTTGTGATACCCAGTCTCTCTTCCCTATGTCACCAGAAATCTGCCAGGATACTATACAATTTCTCCAAAGCTTACCTGGAGTTAAGCATTCATCTAAGCCAACAATAATGCTACAGTCCAAGTTGGTTCCGAAAACATGTCAATCTAAAAAAAAAAAAAAAGAAAACAGGGCAAAAATCTAGGTAATAGGCCTTGGAGGCCTGACTTGGTTATAGCCAACGTTTTTTTTTTTTTAGCTTTTACTATGTATGAAGCATTCTTTAAGTACTGGTTCAAAAAATTAATCACTTGTTGTTCAAAAGAAGTCTGTAAGGCAGATACCATGATCATAGTTATTTAAAGATGAGGTGGTGGGCTGGGGATATAGCTCAGTGGAATAAGCACTTGCCTAGCAAGCACAGGGTCCTGAGTTCGATCCCCTGCACCGCAAAAATAAATAAATAAATAAATAAATAAATAAAGATGAGGTGGTAAAGACAGATTTAGTAACTCGCTCAAGGTGACTCAATTAATAAATAGCAGATGACCATCTGATATCATTCAGACTTTTGGAGCCTATAGAGTGTACACTTTGAAAAGTATATGCCTTAAAAAAAGCACTGCTGTTCAAGATATGTTAGTAAGTAGATAAGCTTTGTTTGGGTCTTTGAGAGAATATGAGTTACTATTCTGTAAGATATAACCAACTATAAAGAGGTAGATGATTCTGCCTAGATCATTCATGGAAGAAACTAATTTAACTGAAATATTCTTCAATATTAGTATGAATAAAAATAATAACCATTAAACAGTAGTATAGGCTTAGCATGTCACACACTTTGGTAGGCATTTGTGTGGTTTTCTAGTTAATCTTTCAAGAACTACTACAGAGGAAATGAGGCATCCCCAAAACCATGGCTTCATCTACTCCTTACTATTTCATCTTTAATATTTTTCATGTATTTAACATCCCCATGCCAAGAGTTCAGAGAAGTCAGTCTCCTTGGGCAACAGTCATGATTGATCTCTGTAAATAATCTCCATTTTCCACAATTAATTCAGAGTAACCATATTCTACTTTGAGAAATTGTTGTCCACGAGAATAGAGGGCTAAGTTTTTGAAAATTTGGATGCAAAGTTCCCTAATCAAGAGACACCAGTGGAAACAGCCATGTCATACCAGAAACCTCAGCCACCATCTTGGCACATCAGCTGAGAAGTCTAAGAACCAAACCTATTTGCTAAGCATGCTGGGAGACAGAGAGATAGCTAAATCTCCAGCAACGGTGTTAAATGTTGAGTCAAAGGTAAAACTGTCCTGCTTCTGAATTTATTGTTCTATGAAATAATAGACCCTTCACTTTTTAAGATATGTTAAATAAATTTGCTTATTATCCCCACTTTACAGCTGAGAAAAACAGGGCTTGGAGTTGAGGCTGCAAACTTAGACAATCTGTCCAAAAGTTATAAGGTTTTTGTTTGAAAAACAAAAACAAAATATTGCCATCGCTAGCACCTCCAGCTTTCTTTCTCTAATCATGAAAAAGCCCACTTTAAAAAAAAGTACCCCCGTAAGGAACACTTAGAACTGAGTGTATGAACCACCTCTCCTCTAGCTGCCAAGTTTCCAAACTAGCAGCTCACAACTGCCTGAGAAAAATCTTTCCTTCTCCAAATTAGAATGTGAAGCCTAAAATATTGACAAAATGCTTAAAGGACCAAGGTATTTGCACGAAGTAACTTGGATAAAGGTAAAAAGGGAACTGGGCACTGTTTCCATGCCTGTCTGCCACCATACGCTTTTCTCACATCTCAAATTCTTATAAACAAGGCCACTTTCCTGGCCCAAAACGCAAGAAATTTTCACCTCAGTCTCCAGCTCAGCCATTTCTTCTGGTGTGAAATCCTCTCTCCAATCTGAAGGAATCTTGCCTCCTTCGCAGGGCTAAACCCTAACACATCCACCTCCCAAAATTTCTCAGTTGTTAATTGGTTGACCTGGCCATTGCATTCCCACAGCACTTTGTCTGTGTCCCGTGCAGACAGAGATGATCTTATTGTATTGCTGGATTGCTATGACCTTTATTTATACATTTTCGTTTGCTCCTTCTCTCAGCCTATAAATGAACAGGTGGCAATCTGTGGTTTATTCATCACAATAATCTCCAATGTCTACCAAGTGATATCTCCTAGGTACTTCAAAGTATTTGAACTTGGAATCGTTTTAAAAAAATTAGTTTTATAAATCTCATGACATTATCAGTGTATCTTTATGAACTACTCAACTACCAAGAAAAATCACTTACAGATCAGGGTCCCTGATTTCAAACCTGGACAGATATGAAGAGACAGGCCCACTTAATAACACTGCAGTTAATACCATCTCCACAGTGAAGAGAGAACATAGTGACACATGATAAGACCCAAATGAAGCCTTCTCTCTGTCTCTCTCTGTCTGTCCGTTTCTCCCTCTATGTATATAACTCTGTACCTCTATCTCGACCTCTGTCTCGACCTCTGTCATCTCTATGTCTCTGTACTGGAGACGGACCCCAGGGCCTCACACATACTGGGCAAGCACTCTACCACTAAGATCCACCCACAACTTTTTTATTTTTTGGTACCAGGTCTCTATCAGATACCCAGGCACTCCTCCTGTTTCATATCCTAATTAACTAGGGCTATAAGTGTGGACCACTGCGGCCAGCAGCCTTTTTCTTTATTGGAACTCCAGGAGTTAATGTCCTGTGACTTTTATACACTACTTACGCTGTTGTCTTTTCCAGTTTGAATTGTTGGATGGCTTGAGCAAATAACCTGAAAGCAATAAGTAGGAAATCAGCATTCACAAGCCATTCTGAGTGTCAAGGCTGTGCCATTCTTTTAGTTTCAAGCAAAATGCCACGATGTGGGCGTCACGGTTTGTTTTATAGATGAAATTGTTGGACTTAGGTTCATGTGTTTCCACCACACCATGAATTATAAATCATGCACTGAACCAACAGCACCACTGAGCAGAGCAGGCCACAGATGGATTTAGAAGAGTACTCGTTTGCTGTGGAGGTTGTCATTATATTCAGATGACCAAGGACTCTATCGCCCTCCGCTCAACACTTTTAAAATGGCGAAAGAATATTTCTACCAAATATTTACCGCTTGTGGCAAAACCAGAAAGCAGCCAATGCTGAAAATGTTTCTAACTCGGATCAGTGAACAAACCTAGAGAAGGGGACCATCTGCATCAAGATTTTGAGCAATCTCAAAGATGCAAAGGGAGAGATTTGGGTCAATACTTATCTTTGTTAATAATTCCTAAAGGATGCAACTAATTAATTATCAAGGTGACCACTTGAAGCAAGGGGTCCAGGAGAGTCCTTCAAGCCCTGCCTCAGAATAAGACCAGATTGTGGAGCCTAAAATAAGCCCACCCATTAAAAAATAACCTAGAGGAAGGGCAGTGACTTTAGGCACTTCCTTTGTAGATGGGAGAAATATCTACCACCCACAACTTGAAGGAGGAGAGATTTATTTAGGCCCATGGTTATAGTTAGCTAGCTCCAAGGCAGAAATGGCAGGGTAGACTGGATTGGGTGGAGGAAAAATTGCTCACATTATGGCGGCCAGAAAGCAGAAAGACAAGGAGTTGCTGGGCCGGGAGGTGTACCTTTCCAGGTCATGTCCCCAGGGAGCTGCCTCCTCTGACCAGACCCCACCTCCTAACAGCACACTCTGCCACTGAGTTCATCCGTGGATGCTTCAGTGATGAGGAGAGAGCCTCGAGGATACAACTATTTTCCCAACGCCCCAGCTGTAGGCACAGGAGAAAGGGAGGGGGCAGTCTAGACCCAAAACATAACAGTAATTATTGTTGTAAGGAAATGGGGAGAGAGAGGTATAATTTCTTTTGCATTTGCTGAGATCTCTGTGGTGGGAAATCACCAATGTGGATAAAAGAAAACAGGACATGTGATTATCTAAAAGCCTTCCGCAACGCTGACAGCCAGTGAATCATGATGGAATCGGTGGGTGGCTGGGGCTGCTCAGAGAGGTTGGAATTGGCTGTATTCTGTTAAATCACTGAGCCATCAGCCGAAAAAATAGAAACTCAGAATTTTAAAGTTTGGAGCAATCTTGAAAATTACTGAATTCAACCCTTAATCACCTACCTTTGGAAGCAACAGTCCAGTGAAGGTTTTAGAACAGTAGATGCTTGACATCCAGGCCAGCGTGCTCCTACTACTCTAAGATATTCTGTAATATAACAGTTATAATCAGTTATAAAATATATATAACATAATATAGTGTACACTGACTCCCTGAAAGTGGTTTATAGATTAGAACAAAAATTACCTCCGGCTTCCCCAGGGCCAGATAGGAGCTGCCTTCAAGATGCAAATGCTTATTAGGAATCTTAAAATGAGGTTACTCTAAAGGGACTCAGGAGCCTGTTTTAGCTTCACCAAAAAAGGTACTGAAAAATGTGCCAGGAGACATAATCCTAGTCTTTAAATGAAATATTGGTCTCTCCACAATAGAAATACAATATACAGTTTTATTTATTCTTGCTCAAGACAAATAAAATAAACCTGAAGAATTTTGGAGATGGTGTGTAAAAAGAACAAAAGCACATTACTGAATTCTCAGTTCTTCTCAGGAAGTGGTAGAACCCCTCAAATCTTGAGGGGGATGGGTAAAGGACAAATAAAAAGTATGACTTTACACCAAAAATAATAAACGTATGGAGCTCATTATCACAAAAGAGGTACAGGCCAGGAATATAAATGGATTCATAAAGGTTTTGACCAAATTTATGAATGTCAGAGCCATAAATGGCTACTGAGAGTACACCTAACCTTTAAGGTTAATGTCAGGGAGGAAAACTATGTCCTTTCCTGGCAAATCCCTCGAGGCCTCTGTTGTGAACACAATATTGAACAGAACACGGGTTGAACAGAACACAGACCTTGCCCAGTAGGGCAGTTCCTCTGTTCCTTTTTGCTAGTAGCGACTTGGGCCAGATGAATATTTATCCATTCACTAGAAGCATAAATGAAAATGTCTCCACCTTAAACAGGAAGTTTAGTGAAAGGACGGAGTTGGCCTTTACTATTTATGTCATCAAGGTTAAACCAGAGGACGTATTTCACTTCAGGGCATCAGAAGAAAGCCAGGGTCTGAAATTACTCACCTCCCTGTGCCTCTGTTTTTCCGAATGTGAAATAGGGAGAATAATTTCCATGGCATAGATATTCTGCAAGGCCTATACAGAATGCATTTTGAAAGCTGAAAAACTACACATAGTTTTAAGCAAATCTCAGTCATTTTGGCAGATAGAGTTTGAGTTACAAGGATAGATCGTTCCTTGCTGTACTTTTTCTGGAGAGAGTTAAAAAATATAAAAACCCAAGTGAAATGCCATTTCCCTAAGGCAGAATTTTTTCTTCTAAATTGCAAGGAAATACTGGTCATATCTCAATTGGAGTATTTACATTATTATTTATCTGCTTTCTTACCTGCTTCATTTAGCTGTCAGATCATCTAAGGCAGAGGCCTTGCAGTGTTCACACATTCTTAACACTTACCATAGTTTCTAGTATATAGTTGGCACTCAATAAACGGGAATAAATTACTTAGTGTCTGACTAATGCTATTGTCTCCATTTCTGAACAGCAGAATAAAGACATGATCTGATTATTAAATAAGTTGATAGTGGCTGAAAGTCAAGACTCACCCTTAATTTTCTTAATACCTAGGCTCCAGTCTTTAACTACATTATTTTGAATAATAGTACCATATTAATTTTATTTTCATGACAAATAAAAGACAAGACCTGAATAACAGAGTAGTGAAATCTTTACTAAGTATCCACAGTTGAAACCTGAAAATCCCCTTCCTTTCCTAAAGGTCCAATTTGCACTCTTTTGTATTTTAAAAAGAAGAGGGGAAAAAAAAAAAAAACCACAAAGGCAAAAACAAAACAACAAAAAACAACAAAACAGGATAAAAATGTTACAGAATTTCAAAGCAAAGTGATAGGAAATTAACAATTGTTGTTATAATCCATATTGTTATCTTTTTTGGCCACAACATCAAATTTTAGATAACTATAAAATTATGGAGTCTTTGACTACTGCCGTCTTCATCCCCAAAAGGAAGCATTATTGTCTGTGGAATTCCATAAAGGGATCAACATGAATGTGAAAATGTGCTTCTTGTGTTGCATGTGTGCACACACAGCTGTAGGTAGGCATTGTAGTAGCCACATTGGAAATAGTCAACGTTATCCTTAGTGGCAAATTTCCAATCATCCCTCTGGTACAGTGAGCTTGACTCAGTGACCTGTACTCTCTTCTTCTTTTCCCTTTAGTTAAAGTGGTTGTGCTTTATCAGATTGTTTGAATGCCTGGGCAACTGTCTCCTTCACTGACAAAGCTAGAAGGATAAACAGGAAATAGACTGCAGCCTTAAATAAATATGGATGTATGTGGATTCACATGTGTGAGTGGAAGCCTTTTTCATTTACAGCAACTGAAAGGATGACCGTGAAACGGGTCAGTGAATTACTGGACGCCAGCAGATTGTCCTGTCCCCCGAGGTTTGCCTAGCTGTACTCCTGCACTGAAAGGACAGTTTCAGGCAAGTTTCACACAGCACCTTCTGTTCTGCCGTTACAGGGCTGGTTGCAAAGCTGACCCTCTGCTCCTCTGACTTCTCAAATGCCATTCACTAATATAATAGTCTTTCTTGTCAAAGGGCCTCTAATGAATGTTTATTTCCTATCCGTTTCTCCGTAGCTGACCTATAACCAGACAGATTCTGCTGCCTTCAGAT
Organism: Dinomys branickii; assembly: GCA_004027595.1. Classification (NCBI taxonomy): domain Eukaryota; kingdom Metazoa; phylum Chordata; class Mammalia; order Rodentia; family Dinomyidae; genus Dinomys; species Dinomys branickii. The sequence goes on from PVLD010005717.1 coordinate 24,390, forward strand.
TTTAGCCTTTTTATCCCCCAAGGGCAACTTTACATTGGTAGTTAATAACACCCTGGCTTTTTCGGACCAAGTATACCTATATATCTCTTCTATGCCTCTGCATCCTACAAGACCCTTATTGGCCTTATTTCATGTTATCAGTCTCATATTGAAATAGGTGACATTGCTCCACCTTGTCGTGGTGAAGAGTGTATACTGAGAATGTTTGGTTTCTTGGGTCTTCCAGGAGTGGTTGTGCTTATCTCATAGGTGCTTCTGGGCATCTCCTGGGCTCTGCATTCAACTCCATACTTCTAAAGCATCTGTAGAGAGATAATATTAAGTTATTGCAACAGCCAGGCGGAGCCCCATTCCTCTCTGCCTTGACTGAGCATGCCTGTTTGCAGTGAAAATGCAGACACTGGCCTTCTTGTGTGAGCTCCGAATGTGAATCCATTCACTGGTGGCAGGAAGAAGTAACACACAACTGCCGGATGGTTTAGTATTTTTTTAAAAATACCAGTCAAACTGGGCTGGTAATTCATAATCATTAAAATTGTTTTTCCAAAGGAATCTCAATTCTGAAGCTGAGAAAAATTCCCAACTCTCATTTCTGAGATAGGTGTTGCCTGGGAGAGTGGGTGATCTGAAGATTTCTTGGCTCCCAAGAGAGCCACACGTCCGGTGTTTAGAATTCCAGACACAACTGCTGATAGTGTTTAAATGTTTTGAAGATCTGATTTAGGATTCCTAACAAGAATGTAGAGAGATGATTGGGTTTGGAGCTAAATTTTAGCCTCTGCCACTGAGTGGTTGTGATTTAGTGCATCTCTACTCCTCAGCTTATTCCTCTGAATAATGGGAAAAAGAAATCAGCTAAAACTGGGTCATGATTACAGGGCTGTTTAAAGATGCATGAAAATGAGCTCTACCACCCTGTGTTATGGATTCTAAGTTGTTAGTATAAGACCAAAACAGAAGTTCCTAAACAAAGAGAAACAAAAACCAGCTGAAAGGAAACCTACTAATGGTCTGGTGGCATTTGCAGTCCAAGTTTCCATAGATCACAAAAGTTGGGACTTTGACATGTGGGCCTGCTTGTTAGCTTAATTTTCCTACATTGTTTTCTAATTGTTTTGTCTTCAAACAACTCAACCAACCACAGAGTTATAATAATAGATAATAATAGTTAGGAAATCTGGGCAATATAATGAGGCCAGGCACACTGATAAGAAGTTCGGTAGGAAATAAGTGGTTCATTGCCTTTGCACTAGTACATGTGATGGTTAAACTAAGGCAATATCAACCCTTCACTTAACAGTGCCGCTCAGTGTTCCCACTAGGACACAAGTGGCCCTTGAGCTGCCTGGACCCCACCTTCCCACCATACATCCTTCCACTTTTGCAGAATCTGCATACTCTTCTTTCTAGTTGGCTACTGGACCCTTGGATGCTAAGGAGGCTCTCTTTCCCAAATGTAGGAGGAACTTGAAGAAAATTTGGTATATGAATGTGAGGCCACCCGCCTCTTCCTCGCATGGGTCTGTATATTAAGGCATTGCTTATAGAGGAAACAATAAGTGAAATCCCACAAATAACCACAACCAGATTCAACGCCAGCAAATTCCCACGCCCAGCAAATGTGATGATATTTCCCTAAGATGCATGGGCTGCCCCTAGACTATAATGTGTCTAAGAGCCTATGTGTCCCAGACCAAGGGAAGACAGTGCTTGGGAACATTTTTCAAAGCAGAGAGAGGAGCAACAATCACACAAAGGTTCAGGCATGAACATACACACATTAAAATATTTTAAAATCTTTATTTCTAAGCTATGACTCTATCTCACATGGAGAGAAGCACACATTGTAGCAGATCAGCATAAGTACTGTGGTGGATTGACAACTGGTGGTGAAATTGTAACACCCAGCTGAACTTAGTAAGCATGGTTCTGGGTGTGGGAGGCCCACCTGAGGACTGCTGCCAGCAGCATAAGAGGCAGACCTGGAGAAGAAGAGAAAACACTGTTGGGAGCTGGGAGAGGCTATTGGGAGCCTGTTGGAAGCTAACACAAGCTGTAAGGGGCTGTTGGTTCTCTTGGAGGAGCTCGTCATCTGGCTTTCCTGATGAACTTGGCTGTTTTCATCCTCCAAGGAGTTCGGGACCTCGATGACACTGAGAATGGCTTTGGTTCACTTTGGGGAGCTCTGGTCCTCACTCTGAGCATCACCTCCTGGCTCTGGAGGGGAAGATGGTGCACTGCCAGTCTCCTGGAGAAGCTTGTCACATTCGTTTTCCTGATGAGAGCTCAGCTGTCCTGATCATCAGAGGAGCTCGGGACCTCACTGTTGCTGAGGATGGCTGTGGTACTTTTCAGAGGAGCTCTGGTTCTTATTTTGAGCATCACTTCCTGGCTCCAGGGTAGATCCCTCAGCCTGCTAGCACAGATCCTTCATCCCTCTGGCAGACTTACTAGAACCCACCACTGACCTTTGGACCTGTGCAGCACAGATCCATGAAACAGGCCTGCATGAGATACTGTTATGGGCTCTAGGCCTCCAGTTGGACTCATGGGAGGCATTGTTATGAGCCTTATGTCTTCAGCTGGATTCATGCAGGACATTACCATGGGATACAGGCCCTCAGCTAGTCAAGATTCTCTGGTCTTTAGTATGTGGACAGATTTCCTGCACTCTCTTGTATATGATTCTTTGGGTGACTACTATAAATAACCTTATAAAATATGTGTCCTATACTATATTGTTCCTGTTGCAAAAAAAACCCAAACCACAGCAACTAAAACTAGCCTTTAATTGTGCTCACTATTAGGTAATAATGACTTTGGATATATAATGAATATTTATAACTTGTAAAAGAACCATGATGTTGAATAGCCACGAACATGAAAAGATGAGGTTATGAGATAACATAATTCCAGTTGAAGACACACAGTAGGAGACACTGTCCCAGAACTGTGGTGGATCTTTCGTTTCATGCAGTCAATGTCAGTGCTATAAAAAAAAGGGAAAATGTGTAGTATTGAAAGCAACATAATGCTGCAGGTAGCTCAAGAATGGAAGTTCAGTCTGTAGGTTTCATTTTAAACTTCTCGATTTGCTAGCCAAGTGACACGGGATGAGTCCTTTTGCTTTCTTATATTCAGGCTTTTTATCTCTGCCTTGAGAGCCCTGGGTACCATGCGATTGAAAAACCTTGACAAGAAAGGGCACCCACTTTTTTATAAACTCTGAGTTCCCAGTAAAACTTTGTTTGGATTCAGTCAAGAAGTCGGTGTGTTATTTTCGAAGGCTGAGGTCTCTCCTCGTTGGCACTTTCATTTTAATGAGTATTTCTGAAACAGCATTAAGCAGCATAAAGCACTCTTTTCAGGGCTGTGCTACTTTATCACAAGACTTAGTCACTTTGTGGAAGTCGTTTTGACCATGCTTTAGTTAGCATTTGTTGACAGGCTGTGCGACAAACCGCACAAAAAAGGAGAATGTGAAAATATAGACACGGTCTGACGGCCTGGCTCCCTGGCAGTGCGTTCAGATGCCAACAGCTCAGACAACTTGGGCAACAGCGAGTAGCTTTCCAAGGCAATTGCTAACCCACAGTATCTGGAGCATCCAGCTATCTAATGTGAAATTCTTTTCATCTTCCCTCTGCACTCCTGCAAAAAACCAGAAGGATTTCTGAGGGGCACAGAGATGCTCAGTTGTTGCAACCGAGCATCTTTCTTCCCTGAGCACATGAGAGGAAGGGCAATTTCAAGTTAAACATACGCAAGATGACAGGGAAGGAGGTGCGCTGATACCTGAAATACATATGCAAACCGTCCCTTGGAAGCCTGCTTTTCACTATCTTGTACAAAGTTAATGGAAACCAAGGAACTACCACTCCAGACTCGTCACCCCCTTTAATCCTTAATAACTAAATAAAAATGGGCAGCCTGTACTCCGGAGCAGTTCTAGCAAGCAGACCTCTAGGAAACAAGGCTCCCTACAGACTTTCCCTTGATCTTAAAGCTGAACTTGAAACATTTATATGCACAGAGCACCTGGCCAGGAGATGTGAAGAGGCCTCTCCCCCCACCCCCCACCCTGGCTCTATTTCTTTCTTTAATAATAAATTCTCAGTTTTCTTTCTCCCCTTCCTGGAAACTGATTCTATTCTAAATAATGGTTTTTGTTCTTTCTTAATAGTTTAAAGCAAGCAAGACAAACTTGAAAACCGCCCATTAACACCTATCAGGCTCCCCGCCTGCCAATCAGTATCATATTCGTTTCATCAAAGGTGAAGCAAAAAGTCAAGTCAGTGCACGTTAATTCCAATCAGGTTGAGAACTTCCTTTGTTTGAATTCAAAGGGGCCGGGGTAACCTATTATGCAATTTAGTATCGACTGGCTGCTCACATCTGCTTTCGTATCCCTTGCTGGGTAAGGAAGTGATGAGCTCGAAAATTTGTTCGGACTCCACCTATCTAAGCACGCAGGTGTCTGCGTTACGGTGAGATGTTAAACAGAGGAGGAAAGCTGGAGTTGGTCCTAAAATGCTAAAACCATCTGGGTCATATCCTCAACAAGATTATAATGCATTTAATGGTGAAAGCATGCACATAGTCCAATATAAAACCTTCCCCCAACACCAGGTCAAAACCAGGAAAGATGCTTTATTCCTATCTTGAAATACATGTATTTAAAGAAAGGGGAACCATTTCCTAAGTACTGTGCACCTTCTACTATCCTGCTCTCTTTCTTCCATCTCTGATTGCTGTCCTTCCCCTAATCTCCATTGCAGAAAAGATTTGAGGAGCCACGCCCACAGACAAACAGAACAGCTGGGTACACGTCATTGATATTGGAGCAAAGGGCAAAGTAGGTTAGAAAACAAAAGGCAAAGGAAATATTCACAGATATACAAATGCAAAGCATTCACTGCTGTGTGATTGCTTGATTGTGCAAGGTGTGAATCTGGCTGTCTGGATGCCACGCCCTCAGTCCAGCCTCTCCCAGTAGAGCGTCTTGGATGCCCAGGTCATCTCCACTCTCATATCTCTCCTTCCTCTAATCTCACTCTCTTAGGAATACTTCTACAGAACCAAGCAGATCCAGCTTCACCGTGCTTCCCAATGTGCTGACCACTTCCCACCCTACTTAAGGTAACGTTAGAGTTCCTCCCTGCAGCGTGCATGGTACCCCACCACTTTCAACCTCTCTGGCTATTTCCGTTTCCCTCCCACTCCGATCGCACCAAACTGCCTTCGGGTCTGCCTTTCCCTGTATGGCTCTGGCCCCCAGGTTCCTCTACCTGTCCACTGTGCACACGTACACGCACACTTGCACTTCCTCCAGTTCTGGGTCATGATGCCCAGGCTGGGGATATTTAAGGTAGGTTGCCGCTAGTCCTTCTTCGCCACAGCATCTGTGGCGTTCATGGTGTGCTTAGCAGTTTGCTTTCGCTGTTCAATGACTATACATGGTTGAGAACTGGAGGTGAATCTCAGATGTTTTTTCCCAGCATTGAGTCTAATGCTTGCCTGATAACTAATGTTTATTCATATGTGTTATTGTTCACTGCATGAATAAATAATAATAATTGATTTCAATTAAGCAACTCACCATGGGCAATATCAGATACCCAATTTTTTTTACCTTCATTCTGTTTGTGGGGGGAAGATCTGTCCTTTAGAATGAAGGCATTGCCTTTCTTCACAGTAAACCATGTTATAGGTTATTATCCTCTTTAAGTTATGGGTGAGGAAAACAGGCTTTGCTTTAATGCTTCTTATCAGCTTACACAATAAAGGAACAATGTCAGTTCCAAAATTTAGAGCACCTGAGGAAAACTGACTATTGAGGAACCACATGTCTTTTCCTGGATTCTAAGACATGAAGCTTTTCTTCCCATGGGTCATGGCAATGCAGTCACATTATGCATTATGGTCTGATTTTGTAGTTGAGAACCAGAAATCTCTGCAATGAATGAGAAGGCAGGTGTCATACAGCCTCTTGCACCATTCGGTAAACTCTATTCTGCACCACACAGAATATACAATTCTCCATTGGTCTGGCTTAAATGACAGTGTTATTTAATTTACTAAAATGAAACCCAGCAAATATTCATGTTGTCGCTTCAGCATTATTTTCTCCTTCAGAAAAGGATGGAAGAGAAGAATTGGTAGGGAGGAGAGGCCAGGACTAACGTACCTATCTTAACCCAGAAAGGCAAGGGCCAGTCTAGGGAAAACAGCTTTACCGGCACAGTGCCCTGGCCTGAGCTTGCCAGCGCCCCTTCCTGCAGCCTGGAGCATGTGGGCTCAGGGTCTCCAGCCCCCTTTCTGTTCTAACAGTCCCCAAATCTGTGCTTGGCTGGTCAATGCTTGCTGGTTTGGATGAGTCCTATCTTCATTTGTTTTGTTTAAAAGTGAATCCTCCTCCCTACCCTACTCACAAACCAAAAGTAGGTTTGTATGGGGGTTTGGTCATCTGAAAAGGAGAAAATTAATCAAACCAGACAATTCTGACTACCTCCTTACTCTGTGTACCCAGGAGGTGAAAGGCGCTTCACAGCAGAGTGCGCATGCGCACACACACACACACACACACACACACACACACACTTGTAGGCACACATAGCCACACATCCTATTTTGCATTGTGTGAACCACTCCCTGTTTGGAAGCCCAGTGCCATCTGCACGTTTTCTTTTGACTCTGACCACTTTTTCCCTCAGACAACTACTCTTCTGCCAATTATCACCAGCTTCGGTCTATGTTTTCCATGAGCTTTCTCCCCCAAGTTCTTACTGGTTCCATTTTACTCCACCTTATCTGCTACAAAGTTAGTGGAATCTTTAAACTTTGGGAATACAGAAATCTGTCTAAAAGAGAGCAGGTTTTCTTTTTGGTGACACCGCTGCAATATCTCAACAAAATCAGTTGTTACTGTTAGTGTTTCCTTCTTAAAAACATGTTCCTACACATCTATCATATACATGCTCCTAGTCTTTCAGAGATTTGTGGTTATTGCCCAGATTTTAACTTCCCTGATAAATGCTTCTGAAGGAGGAAAATAATATAGTCTCTGAACAGTAATGAATGCCCTTCCTCCTTGAAGACACAAAGAAAAAAACGCTACATAAAAATATGGAAATTCCAGAATAAGAGAATTAAGGCTGCAATCTTTGGAATATTTCCTAGCTACTTCTGTGCTTCCAGGGGATTCTGGAAATCAGTGAACCCAGTTCTATAAAGCAGGAGAGAATAAAGCCATCTCCTTGCAGAAGACACAATTTTATTCTTTCCATCAGTCAGCCGTGAGATAGTAGTACTAGGCTTATGCTATATTTCTGTGTATGTTTTTGACACTATATCCTACACTTCTTTTAATTTAAATTTACTAATTATTTCATGTGTCCTACTTGCAGCTGATAACTCCATAAGTAAGAAAACTGCCAAAAAGTTCAAAATAATTGAGAAGAGAAAATTGAGCTCATTGAGAAGTCCTAACTTTAGAGGCAAAATGGCAAACACATAAAAAGTTGAGTATATTTGTCCTGGCAGAGTAAAGGGATAGTCTTCATTTTTCTAGCAGGGCAAAAAGTAATCACCTTATATGTATGAAGGGAAATTTAAGCTAGATTTCTAAAGAAAATGATCTTCCATGGAGTAAGAGGCAGAATTTGGCCAGACTATCAAGGAGGAAGGACGAGAGTAGATAATCATCTGATGGGAAGGAGGAGGCAGATGACGTCAATAGAGTGAGACCTGGAAGTAGAATACAGACTAGAAGCTGCCACACAGCTAATGATCACTGGAGGATAATTCTTTCCAGCCCTGAGAACCCGCAGTTTCCTCACCATTTAGCAAATAGCCTTTACTTAGAGGAGGGCAGCTTAGTGCTTTAAAAAAAAAAAAAGTGCATCTATCAGGGTCCCTGCTCATCAGTAACGTTCAGACCACCAGAGTCTTAGGGGCTGTATTCCTGCCGGGTCCTCTCCCTTCACTGGCACAGCCTCTGTTCCATTAGAGGCGGGTAAGGAGACACACCATCTCTTTTTTAGCACCAAGGGTTTTTTTTTAAAATTGCCCATCCTCATTCCAAACTTTTCGATAGCTTGTCAAAATAAGGGACAGTAGAAGCACACAACATAACAAAATATAAACACCAAACCCAGTCCTAGTGGGGAAGCTCCCCAGCACTCTCTACGTGATTCAGTCATGCTGCTCATTAAACAAGGCATTTTAATACTCACTGTCAGTCCAATCTTCCAGGTGCCAGGATTTTCTTTTGAAGAGAGAAGGCACTCTGTGGGCCAGCTTTGCAGAAAGGTAAACATTTGGAAACCAGGACAGGGGTTTCTGGTGTTTAAAATCTAGCATCTTCTAAATTCAGAGGCCCTTGCCTTATCCTCCGCCCCCCCCACCACCACTTTGGTTTAAAATATTTTAAAAATTTATTTTATTTTAATGTTTTAGTTTGCACAGGCACAAGGTGTTGTGAAGCACACCTCAAGTGTGTGTTAAAAATTAAAACAGGGTTGATTTGCCGTGTCAGTGATTCCTGCTAATCAAAATCACTGACACCTTTTAGGGAGGGAAGAGCTGTGGTTGAGTTCTCTCACGAGGGAATACGGCTTCATTTTTCTGTTTTGATCTAAATCTCAATGTTTTCCTGCAGATAATTCTCTTGCATTTTTTAAAAGAGAGAAACAAGAAATAAAATCCCAATTAAATAAGTATTTATTTGGACACACAGGCTCGCATCCCAGACCCCAGACAACCGAACAGAACTCCAGGTCCCTCTGGTGGCCAGGCTCCAAGAGAACTCTCGAGTCCAGCTTCAGAGATTTTGGCCTCTAAATTAAAACTCTGACTGTGAGTAGACTGTTCTGTTTCTTCTTTTCCTACTGCCAAGGACCAACATGAATTCCAGAAGCGGTGCGTCTGATTCCAATTGTGACATGAAAGATCAGCAGCACCCCCACTGAGAACCCTCTACGTTACGTATCTGACCCTGGAGTCAAAGCGTATTTCAATAATGCTGTTTCCTTGTTGTTATTTTATTCCAATTGTCGTTTAAAAATTAGAAGTGTTTTCTATGACCTAGAAAATGCGCAGGAATCTTCTTGTCTTTAAATGCAAAAGTTTCATAAATAACCAAAGAAAGAAGAGAGGAATACAAGAACGCAGTGAGTTTCCCAGAATCCACCTCCTCACAGCAAACAGTCACAGAGGCACGAGTGCATGGGCAGCAGGTGTGACTCCTTGAAACAAGAGTCATGGCGCTCAGGTGGTCTTTTTCTATGAGAATAGAGTTTTTCTATGATATTGAAAGCATAACTGGAGCTTTGGTGTAAACCCACTCGAGAAAACACTACCTGCTTTCATTTGTCATTAGGAAGACCTTTGTATAGTCATGAATTACATCAGAAAAGGACGGTGGTACTGTAATACTCATTCCTATGATATCTTCATGATGTTTAACTACAAAAAAGAAGAGACACTATGAGAGCAACATGAGGTTGATTGATTCAAACAGGTAAAGGCGAATGATATTTGAACAGAGAATAACTGATCTCTGTCTATTACCTTACACCGAAAGGTAAATAAAGACAGAGTGAATAACAACAGAGGTGAAGACAGAGTTGGAGACATAGAGCAGCAGGAAGTGACAGAGGCAGACAATAGAGAAAAGGAGAGAGAGAGAAAGGAACGGAGAGAAAGGGGGAACGCGGAGAGGGAAGGAGGCTGAGGCAGGAGGATCTCCAAGTTCACGGCCAGCCTGGGGAGGCACGGGCAGGAAGGTAGGTCACCGTGAGGCCCTGGGTTTGATTCTTAACACAGAGAGAAAGAAACAGAGAGAAAGTGGAGGGGGAGGGTAAAACTTCTCATCGGTGAGCGACCCTCAAAATTTCCAAAAGTCACGACTTTCTAAAGTGCACATCCTAACATTTAACGTCGTGATCAGAGAGAGGCGTCATTCCTGAAAGTCTGAAGTTATTTCTGTAGACAGCTACACTCTACAGCTGAAAACCTTCCATTATAACATAAGAAACATGAGCTGGGCAATGCCATTACAATCTATCCTATAGATTCCAACTCATATAGCTATGATGAGCTTTGTTTTGGACAGCCAGGCAGATAAATATTGAGTTACTACAGCATCACAATTTTTCCAGTGAAATAAAATTTCTCTTAAGTGAAATATTTGAGTTTAAGAATGTTTTCTCCATAAAATGTATATTTAAACTTCAAATGATTGTGCATGTGTATATGTGCGTGTCCTACTGAGATTGAGCCCAAGGTCTTGCTCTGAGCTATACCCCTCCACTTTTCAAAATTTTCTTGTTTTGTGACAGAGTCTTGCTCAGTGGCCCATCCTGGCCTCAAACTTGTGATCCTCCTGCCTTAAACTTCCACGTACCTGAGATTACAAGTTGTGCCGGTGTCCAGGAATTTCTCATGATTTTGAGGAGTCTGTTGCTGAAGTAATTGAGGACAATAGGACTACCCCGCAACTGGATGATATTCAGACATACGTAGAAGTATTATGAAAACTTTAAATGCTCCTGCTCACTTCATATTTGCCAAATCAGAATCTTTGAGGAGAGGTCCCGGAATCTTATCTAATATGTCTCCAGCTGTGGGAACCACTGCTCCAAGATGTTGTGAAATCAAGAATAATTAAGTGAGTTGAGTGAAATACATTCTCCAACGTCTGGGAGGTTTCCTACACCCACAAAGACCAGAAGAGATGAGGTCACAGTGTCTAGATGTGGCCAGACATACCTAAACATCTGTTCTCCAAGAATGTACACAGGTAGAAATTTGTTTAAGATACATTTCAAGTAAGTCAATTACATTACAATATGCTCTACTTGTTCCCATTTTATAGCAATATATATTTAAATGACTAGCTTTGGCGGGATTTTTAAATTTTATTTTGGAAAAAGAACTTCCCTTGCTTAGTGTAGGCAACGCTATAACATGAAAGAACAATGTTGCCATCTAGTGGCCTCTTCGAGATACTAAAGAATCAGAATGTCCGGTGAAATTTTAAATTGAAAGAAAAGAACCCTCAGCAAATATGATGAAATTTCAGGGAGGACATTTATTACTGAAGGAATTTACCCAGAGTATGGGTTACTAATCTCAGGCCTTCTGAACCTTGATTTCAGATTCTAGTACTAAGACCACAAATAGTGGTTAGTTGGCAGCAAGTTTGTGTTTCATTTGATTCTTCATAAACAACATGCGAATCCTCTCTTGTCTGTGTACTGTGTAGTTCAAAAGTTGATATTAATACCCAGACTCTCTCAAACCATAAGTGACACCACCCATTCTTCAAAGCTGTGGCAAGTCCTGTGTGGCTCAGGCTGCCTGAAGCCAGAGTCAGTTTCAAGAAGAGTCCAGATCCTTCTTCATTGGTGATCTCAGGATCTCCTACTGCTTCTCCAGGCATTTCCCCTAGAAGCCTTCCTAGATTTCACCCTCCCTTGTAAGTCGTTTGGATGTGCAAAACGTTCATATCTGTGTGTGGGTATTACCCTTGTCCATGGGAATTAGCACACATAGGGTCAAAACGGAAGGATAAAACTAACCCTAAGGCACACTATTCGGCCGTTTCAGTTACTTTAATATCAAATATTTGGTGTGAACTAAGGAATATCCATGAAGTTATGATATTTCTTAAGCTTAGTGTTGCTCTAATGCAATTTTTTTATCTCTGAGAGTTAATTTTTTTGATCTCTGAGAGCAATGTTTTATGTTGGCTGTGCGGTGGACACAAAAGAAGTATGCAACATTGCCTTCTGAAGGGCAGCGCAAAGGCACAAACACATGTTAAAACAGGGCCCCCAGGGAGGCGTGAAAGACCTAGTACAGTAGACGTCCTCAAGGAATGTGGTGGAGGGAAATCTGGATCACCAGGCATAGTTACCCGTTCCTTGTTCTTTTCGCTTACTAGGACATCATTCTGTCTTCACCTGAGTAGAAGGCGTTCTTTGTGCATGATTTCCTTCTTGGTAGTTTAGGCAGTCTGTGTTTGTCATCTAGCGCCTTGAAAATGGAAAGATCCATAACCAGTGCCAGAGATGGTTGGTGGAAAAGACCCACTAATTTTCCTGGAGAATTTACAGCTCACAGGAGGCCAAGGGGAAAGTACTTTCCTCCCTCTTCCAACATGTGAACGTACAGGAAGTCCTGCAGAAGCAGAATGTGGAAGTATAACGGGGTGAGGGGTGACACACAGCATGAGGCTTAGAGCAGCCTTGATTATAGTGTGAAGTCCTTGCTGGTAAGAACTTAATGAGTTCACTGAAGAGTCAAATGGCCAAGAGTAAAAACCACCATAACTACAAGCTGGATGTTCTGGAGAACTTGGCCCATGTGATTCTAAAAACAACCCTCAGAAATAAGTAGCCTCATTATTCCCATTTTATAAATGAGGCTATGCACTGCCTATGAACATTCCTTTCCTCCTGGGGTTCTTTTTCCGTCACTTTCAAAATTATGACATTGAGCCAGGTGTGGTGGCGCACGCCTGCAATCCCAGCACTCGGGAGGCTGAGGCAGGAGGATCGATGCAAGTTCAAGGCCAGCCTGGGCTACAAAGTGAGTTCAAGACCATCCTGAACTGCATAGCAAGACCCTGTCTCAAACACACACACACACACACACACACACACACACACACACATGAAGTCAAAATTATGACATTGTAGTAGAAGGAAAAATAGAAGCTTCTTTGAGCTTTTGGTAGTTTGGCTACATATATGATTTTTTTCCTGTAGATTGTTTTCCTGAAGAACTGCTATGTGTTAGGCTTGGTACTGCTGGGATGGGAAATAAGTGACATGGGAAATAAGTGACAAGCCACCACAGTCTGGATGCTCACTGCCATTAGAGGGCTTTTTTTTTCTTTTTTTTTTTGGTACTGGGAATCACACTCAGGACCTCACACTTGCCAGGCAGGCGCTTGTGCATTGAGCTATATCCCCAGCTAGAGGACATTTTAAAAGTATGTAAACAACTGTGATAATACAATGATGTGAGCCCTTCAAAATGATGCATGACACTATGGGGTTTATGTATCTTGCAATTTTTGTGAGCCAGAGCTAGTCTACCACTGGATCACAGTAAGTAGACTGCACTTTCAAACATGCACAGAGTGTCCCATGCACAACCCACCTTTCCCCTTTCCCCTCTTTTTCTGAATGAAGAGGAAGCATCTTGGGCCACATAAGAAATACATGATATAGTTAATGTACATACACAACAAAACTTCTTAAATTTTCACAGTAGTATTTTTAAAAAGGGAAATATCTATGGTACTTTTTCGGTTTTATTTACTCTTTCAGGTTCTTGCAATACAATGTTTATACATGTGAGTCTGATTTATTTCACTTATGAGCATGGTCTCTAGTTGCATCCATTTACCTATAAAAGCCCCAAGTTTATCTTTCTTTATAGCTGAGTAATACTCCATTATGTAAAAATACCACATCTTTTTTATCCATTCCTCAGGGAATGGGCATTTGGGTTGTTTCCAAGATTTAGCTATGACAAATTGTGCTGCTATAAACATGGGTGCACATATATGGCTGTGATATGATGTTTTTAACTCCTCTGGGAAAATATCCAGAAGAGGGGTAGCTGGGTTAAGTGGGACCTCTAATAGATATTGGGAAAGGGAAAGAAATGGTTCAAAGGGAAGGAACAACTGGGATGAGGGAAAGGAGAAAAAGGCACAAAGAAGGAAGGGAAAATATATACATGTATATAGAGAGACAGCTGGGATAATGGTACTGATGATGTTTATTGATTTATTGAAAGGAAGAGTTAATCCTTAAATTCTTTTAATCAATTTTGCATGCATATATCTGGTAATCTGAACAACTAAACTGAAGACAGCAATATGCAATATAACAACCAGTGTTAAATTCCTACCATCTTGTTTAGTGAAGCTCTCTGTGGTTTCTAATATTTTTTATATTCTTTTTTATTCTCTCTAATGGTTTGATCAACCTTGCGTTCTTCCATCTGGTGACCTGAGCAACTTCTCTGAAGATAACAATATGTAGTTTACCAACCACTGTTAGTTTCTAACATTTTTTTTGAAGCCGTGTACCATTTTTATTGTTTTTGTGTTGTTTTGATTTTGTCCATGTTATTTTGTTACTGTTTTTTCATGCTCTTTAAAATAAAAAAAAACAAAAGGAGGAAAAAACAAATACAGTAACAAGCAAGTGGAACACACCTGCACAGAAGCAAACCAGAGGAGAGAAATCACTTGGAGAGTGAGGCAAGGAAGTGCCCAGGACAGCTACAATGTACTTCTTAGCTCCATGTTAAGCCATGGCTCCCATAGCGCTCAGGTAAAGGGCTCTATGCATAGTAAGGAGCTGGTACAAGTTTCACCCTAATCCCTAGTATCTAATGAGAATTATCTAGGGAGTCGCTTCTTTGTTCACACATCTGCGAAGAAATCTCTCTGGTGCTGTTGTTAAAGGCTACCTGGCCACACTGTGCCCTCTGTCATCTCAGGTGTGGTTCCCACCTACTCCTGTCCAGACCTTTCCCATTCCTAGGGTCTTTCGTCACTCTCAAATTCCTGTTCATTTCTATGTCAGTTGAGGTGCCTAAAGTTCATCTAGGTTAGATTTCTTGAAAGGACTCAGTATGGAAATTCCTCAAAAATTTAAAATTATAGTTTCCATTTGACCAGCTGTTCCACTTCTAGGAATCTTCCCAAAAGAGTTAAAGTCATATTATGGTGATACATGCATGCTTGTGTTTGTAGCAGCACAATTTATAATACCTAAATCTTGGAAAGAGCCTACATGCCAATCAACAGATGCATGAATAAAGAAAATGTGAGGTTTACACAGCATGGAATATTATTCTGCCATAAGAAGGATAGATAAACTTGAGGCATTTGTAGGTAAGTGAACACATCTTGAGACCATAATGTTAAGTGAAATAAATCACACACACACACACACACACACACACACTTAAATACCACAGGATGACTCCTCAGAAACCCAAAATATAAATAAAGAGCAAATTAAAGATAGATAATAAGAAGTAGATAGATCTTTTTCAAATGGGATGAGGAACTAGAGTTAGAGAAACAGGGAGGGATGGGACAGAAAAAAAAAAGAATGAAGGTGTGTGATGTGCACGTACAGACTCACTCATTCTGTCACTCTCTGACATAAGCTTCAAAGACCAAAGCTCCAGTGCACTAAAAGGGCCGCTCTCAAGCACAGGGCCTGAACGACCTTCAGGTACAACTCTGCAGGAATCTTCCTATTTGCATAAGGAGGTGCTTGCTGTACAGATTAAGTAACCAAAATTTGTGATAGGAATGTGGGCTTCCCAAGAACTCCAGGCAGAAGTTTCCAGTAGGTCTCAGCATTTTCTGGTCATGATAATCAAACCAGGCTAAATGGTTACAGCCAGATGAACGCTCCTAACAAGCATTCTGGCCTAGTTGTCACCAGGGGAGCTTTGGCTATAAACAGTGCGCCATAAATCCTTACTTGGTGAGTTACCCACTGACCTGGAATCGGCCCAAACCAAAGCAACAATTCAGGCATCGACAGAGAGAAGCAGAGCTGCATTGGTCAAGTTACAAAATAACTTGCAAGACTTTTTGGTACAATCAAAGAAAGCAATTCTAATTAACATATGGAAAATTCTGGTTAACTAATGGAAAATTCTTTAGTCTTGGGATTAGGCATTTACCAGGCACTCCCAGGAGAAGGAAGCTGGAATGACAAGGTGCTGCCAGGGCCTAATAGAGTTCCAATCAGTTTTTCAGTCCCTCTATCTAAAAAAATTCAAATTCACAGGGTAGAGGCAATTTCAATAGATAACAGGTTGTGTGTCTGTCTCTAGCCTAAGGACTTCTGATAACAGTTGCACTAGAGTGGATAAAAAAGTAATTTCTGGAAAGAAAATTGTTCATAGAAAGGCAAAACACATTCTAGGGTGCCAAAGTCCTGTCAGTGTTCATTATAGCTTATAACCAGTGTCAGTGAGTGGAAAATCTCAGACAATTCATGTAAAATATTTTATGTCTAAAGCAATAGCATAAATCCATTCCCTCTGAGCACAGCATTCTTCCCTCTTCTCTTAAACATTGTACATCTTGCCCAGCACCAGCAGGGCAAATCCATTTTCATCCCAGAAAACTCTGTATACCAGCTGGTAGGAAAAAAGGGTACAAAAAATAGCAAGTAGTTTCAAAGTAGGTTTTCTTCTTATAAAACTTACATATGCCTAACATGGACAATTTTGAGTGAAGAAAACTATGAAAAACCTCAAAATCACTTATAATTGAATCACATAGGGCTGCATTCCTATAAATATGGGGTTATACTTCCTACCAGGTCTTATGTAATTATTATAGTTTTCTCTGTGCAATTGTGTAGTAGAATAAACATTAATCTATGCCCATAATGTTATATAATTTGGACTATATTATCAATTCATGTATTTTTGAAGGTTTTTTCCTTCTTTTTAAAACTCTGTTTTATAATAAACAGTTTTCAATCATTATATTTTTTCAAGTTTACTATTTTTCCCCACGTGAGTGTGTGTGTGTGTGTGTGTGTGTGTGTGTGTGATATATATCTGCATATTTGGGGTGACTTTTAAAACCCATGTAGAATAGCACAGTTAAGAATCTGTAAAGAGAAAAAGCAACTCCATGACCCAAAGTAACCTTGGAAATGATGCCCACAGGGAAAGCAGCCCCCGAACTAGCGAGGAAGAGGCAGAGGGGGAATGAGCCAGCAGAAATGAAATGATTTAGCAAGTGTAGAGGGGCCACTCAGAGTCAAAAACTGCCCCAGCTAGACCCTTCTGAGAAAGAAAACAGCATTAGTAACAGAATTCTAGATCTTGGCCTCGGTTTTACTTGTTTGTGAGTCCTTTCCCATTTTCTGGCTTCTGCTTCCCATCTCACCCAAAGCGGCTATATTTTTGGTGTCTCTAGACATCCAAGAGCTGCTGGGAATTTATTTATAACCGAAGGAACTCAACTTGACCTGCCATGTGCCACAAACTCCTTGACTGGAAAGCGCTCCTTGACTTAAAGCACCTTGTGAAGGCCAAGGCTGGGAAGGGGAGGCCCATGAGTTTGGGGAGCAACTGTCCTTTGAATGAGCATTGAATTTCTTCATGGATCCCTGTTCAGGGCTGCAACCCAATCAGAAATGCAGAACGTAAGTGAAAACTGTGTAAAATGGACATTTTATTGGCGGAAGGCCGGCTACAGTGAACTTGTAACTATTGGGATATTTTTACTTTCTGCAAATGTTCTACCTCTTTCCAGTTCTACATACTCCACTAACATACAGATGGATAAATCACAGGAGCCAATTCTTTAAAAAGCCATTTTAAATGAGATAAAATTATGAAAATGTCTCTGGAGTGACTCTTTCAAAGTTATTGCACATGAAGAATACCAATTCAAAATACTAATTTGATCATGTCAACATGAGGGTAGGGGTTAAGATTCAAGCTCAGTTTATCTGAAAGTTTTATTGAAGTATCCACACTGTTTTCCTAAAACAAATTCCAGTCCTTTAATTTTCCACCAGAAATTACTGAATTACTTTCTTTGTTAATAAGGTAAATGCTGACACACACCGTGAACCAGGCTTAATATTGTAAATCAAGGTGTTATATGATATGCAACGGCAAACCCATCTCTTATCAAAAACAGCACTACCCACATGTTAAGTTTAGATCCTAGGAGTAAATTCCAGGTTAATAATAGCACAGAAGGGTTGCAAATTTATTCATACTATAATTATAAATAAAGGAAATATGGACTTCCATTTCCTCCAGTAACTGAATCTGTCTTTCTTAAAAGCCTCCACCTGCTGGATAATAAGAGAAGAATACTTAGAAACCTTGGTCTGGCTCAATAATTAGAAATACCCCTTCAGTAAATGTGCCATCACTGTAGGTTGGGTTCTCCAGTTTCAGTCCAGAACATCTTTGGAGCTGGCCTTCCTTCCAGAGACTGTTGTTGAAGGCTGCAGCTCTCCCAGGCCTCACACGTGGGACTCTGTGGCCCTCCGTGTTCCATGTTTCATGGGGTGTGAAGGCATTAGTTCCTGCACCTCCTCACCCATCTGCTCTTGGTTCAATCTGTGTGCTTAGTGGGCAGTGGGGTAGGTGTCATCCCTGCACCTTTCTCTTACTGTAGAGCCATGGCCCAGTCACTGGCTCCCGTGGAAGCCTTAGGGTCTGAGGTCCGTTTACACACACACCTGCTTAGGAGGCCTGGGAAAGCTAAGTCTGAGGGCCTTCTGCTCAGTTCTTCTCTCCAGCAACTTGACTGTCCACAGCCACCCCGCCCCACCTCCCAACCCCCAGTGTGAGGTTGTTAGCTAGACTAAAGCTTGCTGCCGGGTTACCAGGGGAGAGAGGACTCCTGTCCTTAAACCCATCTCTTTCAACAGCTACTCTGAAAGAAGACAGATGGGGTCATCTGCTTGCCACTCTAGTTCCTCCCATTTTTCCATTCTCCCAGCCCTGTTCTGTTGGGGGAAGGTTGCAACAGGACATCCTTCATATTTTGTGGCTAAGTTCCTTTGGGTGACTCCACATACCTATTTTTACATCTTGAAATTTGAAAGACCCTTGATTCTTAAAAAGTCCTCAATCTGGCTCCCCACAGCCTTGCTTTCAAAACCTCTTACTTGAAAAGTTCAATAAATCAGCCTTCCTAGCACATCTATATTCCTAAAAAGCATAACACCAACCCATAGGAGGCATTTTGGAAGCTTGTGGGGTAGGAGTTACTAACATTTGACACCAGGGATTATCAGTGTGCTGACTTGAGGAAGACAGTCCCACAATGAAAAATCACCCAACCCAAAATGTGAATGGGTGATAAATCTTTTATAATGTTCTGAGCATAGAACCTAACTCTAATTTAAATATAAAGCACATATTTGGTTTATATAAACCAATCCACTGGGAAGCCAAGGCAGAAAGATGACCAGTTCAAACTCAACCCAGATAACTTAGCAAATTTTTGCTTTGAGACAAGATTCTGTCTCAAAATAAAAATAAAACTAAGGCTGACAATGTGGCTTAATACAAAGGCCTTGGCTTCCATCCCCCATAACACAGAAACAAAAATAAATTTCCCAGTAATGCAGCTATCACATAAGTGCAGGGAAATCACTCTCTGCTTTGTTTGAAATATTACCAAGAGTTTTGCACTATTTCAAGAGGTCTCCAAGGGCAGTGCTATTTGTTCCATCTGAAACACATGGTTAAGTCATCCTTCATGGTTAGCTGCCCCACTCACAGCATGGTAACTGTCCAACAGGCACAAGCAGGTGAGAAGGCATGAGTATTGTATCTTTAGATATAGGAGCACTCAAGCATTACACTGAAATGCATTTCATTTCATCATAAGACAGTTTCCTCTGTTTCACCTTTCTATTACAATTGGGGCCTGCCAACAATGGTTAAACAGTGTTGAAGTTAGCTGAAATAACTCTAAAACTTCACTTTAAGATAGTAAAGGGGGAATAAAATTATTCTTCAATGAATAGGAGGATTAGGGAGAGGTTGGTGAAAGGACACAAAATTTCAGTTAGACAGGAAGAGTAAGCCCAAGAGATCTGTAGTACATCATGGAGATGATAGTTAATAATAACATATTGTACATTTAACAGTTGCTGAGATTGTAGATTTTAAGTGTTCTCACCGAAAAGGTACATAAGGTGATCCTTATGTCAGGTAGCTTGATTTAGCCATTGCATAATATCTGCATCTATCAAGTCATCGTTCTGTATGCCATAAATATGCACACTTTACACTTGTCAATTAAAAATAAAACAAACACTTGTTATATAACAAAGATTAGGATCAGGTAAGATGAAGAACTGCTGTTCTCAGGAGTCCCCATTCTTCCTTATCAAGCCCATGCTGTGTGCCCGAAGCTGCTAGGTGTTTTTCAGTCTTTGTCTGCTTTACTTTTCCCGTCGTGATGCTTAATTTTGGTTTTCAGTATGACAGGATTGAGCATTGCCTAAAGAACAGGGAATGCACATTTCTGAGCATTTCTGGAGGACACCGGCTGATAGGGACCTGGTCTGAACAGGAAAGACGCAGACTGAATGTGTGCAGCACCATTCCAATAGGCCAGGGGCCTGGATGAAGTAAGCAGGATGGGTAGACTTGCTCTTTCTCTTGTCCTGTCCTTGCCAAGGCAGGGGTGGTTTTCTGCTCCTGTCCAGGGACTTCAGACTCCAGGTCCTTGAACTTGGGCTTCCACCCAGTGGCTCTTGTGAGGGCTTTAGGGCCTGCAGACTGGACCTCTATCCTGGCTCTTGGGACTGAGAAACTACAAGTTTCCCTGGCTCTCCAGCCTGCAGAAAGCCGGGGTCGGGCTTTTCAGCTTCCTTGGCTGTGTGAGCTAATTTAATAAATCTCCTCTTATGGTCACACAGTACATTAGTTTTCTTTCTCTCCCTAACACTCTGACCAGCCTATTGGTGAGCAGGCTAAAACCTAAAGAATCTAGGTAGACCAGTCAGTAGAAAAGTGAACATGCACTTTCAAGTCTATCTGGCCACAAAATTTGGCATCTTAACCATTCCACACATTTAACTAATGATAAAAAAAAACTGGGAAAAGCCATCTTTTATAAATTTCACTTATTACCAAATTTCTATTTACATAGTTTAATAATCCATTCGCTGAAAATACTTATCTGGCAACTAAAGAGTGCAGGAACGAAGCACTTGAGTCTTGTTTTAATGTTCTCTGTGTGTAGTGCTCTATAAACTAAGTTACCTCATTGTTTTACTTAGCATATTTCTGTGCTATTAAAATGTCTTTAATGGTTTATATGGGAAGAAAATACAAGTCCTTACAATGTAAGTTATTAGTTAACAATTGTATAATGTGGTATTTCTCTAGAGTCTTTCATCCAAGAGCCCAAAGTATTCCAGTCCTTTATAGGAAATAGTCATACCCGCTAATTAAAACATGTGAGTACCATTCTAACCAAGCTGTCGTCTAAGAGCGACATCAGCTCACAGACCACCTGAAAAGTGCAGAAGGCTCATCCAACTTCAGCAAAAGGGCCTTCCCAGAAGTTGTCACACCTTTAGGTTGACAGAATGTCAGCTGATAAACATAAGAATAACATGAGTGTCCACTACATGCCAGGCACTTTATACTTTAGATATATTACTTCATTACTCCATGAGTACAGTACTATTATCCTCACTATAAAAACAGGCCATCTCAAGGTAATCAGTGAGCCACGCGCTTCCAACAACAGTGTTGTTCTGCTTGCAATTCAAGTCCAGTGTGTTCCATCACAGGAGTATCTACTGAATTCACATGAGTGGGGACATGGACACTTAAAGGAATCACAGCCTTCTAATGCCACCATCTTCATAACAGAAGAGGGATGGAGAAACTTTGGATTTGGTCCCTAGTTAAGTTTTGCTTATACTTAAGAGGTCTAATTTCTAAGGAACATGCCCAGTTATCTCTTACAGATCAGAATTTAGCTGGAGTTGGGGTAGTTGACATGTCACTTCGCTGATGGGAACATTTCTTGGGAAAACCAACAGTGACAGGAAAGCTTGAGAGCACTTTTTAATAGCATGCAAATGAGAGAGCTGGGAATTCCCAGAACTATTTTCTCAACCCGCACCTTCCTATTCTCTCTCCATGTTTGGTCTGGTTGTTAGGTTGCTCCCATGACCTTGGAAAGTTATGTCACTGCCAAGAAACTCTCTCCAAAGGCATCTTATGACTTCTGTGTTCTCATTCACCTTCTTTAACTTGTACTGGGACAGAATGTTTGAAAGTTCAGTTGAAAATAAAAGAGAAATAAGTATAAAATCAGCAGCCACTGGGTGTCACCACTTGAATATGCCTTGTCCCACATTTCTATAGCAGGAGAAAATCTGGCCTTTCTAGTGGAATATTTTGAAACACCTCATGTTCTTCAGTGCCTCAGATAAACATGTAAGAGTTTAAAATGTGAATTCTGAGACACTGAGACGCTCATTGTTAAGTAATCTATGTTGTTATGAAGTATTCATAGCTAAATAATAATATGCATATTCCCATTTCAGAGATGGATACGCTAAACAGCAGCAAGTGAACAAAACGAAGGTGGCAGGGTGGTAGGTGGCAATTTAAATTTTATTATTCAAATAAGAACTTTAATTTCTTATTTTTATATTAAAATGATTCCTTCAAGCCAGAAACACAGCACTCATTATTTTGTCCTTGTCCTCAGACTCCAATTCTTTATCAAAGAAGAGAAAAAAAATTTCAAAACATCCTGAGAAGTGAAGACTTAGATTATATTTGAAGCTCGCCAAGCATAATAGTAGGATTACTGATATTTTAAGCTGTACCTACATTGTTCTTGGCAGTATCTCCTTTAATCCTCACAACCAACAATGTAATTATCCGCGCACCAAAAGAGACATGGGGATCAGAGAGGCGAAGCAACTTGTATAAGATTAAAAAGGAAGCAAAATGAACATTCCAGATTTAAATCCATGTTTTTGCTGCCCAGACCAAAGCTCCTTCTGCTACAGCTGGCTGCATCTCTAGGGAAACACTGTATTACTTTTTGATAGATCCCTTTCAAAACCACTTAATCGTGCACAAAACTTTTGGTTCATAAAGTGATGAAAGACAAAAATATAAAATCCAGTAATCATTTCATAGCGTATTAAAATATCACAGTGTACATAATAAGTATATTTAATCTTTATTTGTCACTTTTATCTCAACAAGCTGGAAAAATTATTTTGTTAAATACACTAAACCCAAGACAACCATGTCTTTTATTTAAAATCATATCCCAGGTAATTGCATTTGTCCAGGGAATCAATCACACTGTCTCATGCTATGAAGCTTAGGAATTTTCTCCTGAACTTCTCAGAGTGACATCCTGGCTTGGGATTCAGTGTCTCCAAATCTTCTGCTGTCTAATCAGGACAGCTCTTATCTCCTTTCATAGTGGATGTGTTCCTGCTCTCCTGTTTTTGGCTTGAGAATAACCATTTATCTAAAGAAATGGGATCCGTACTCTTGCCAGAGAGTGCTGGAGAGCCTTGGGGCTGTGTGCTTATCTTCTAAATAGGTACAATGAGAGCCCAGCGAAGCTAGAAACTCATAAGTTTTCTGATTCTTCCTTGCCAAGAAGATTAAGCTCAGAGCCAGAGGCTTTTCTCCAGGAGATAAGATAGCGTGCATACATCACCCATACATCACCCCCGGCTCCTGCCAAGTTCCCGCTCTGCCAAGAAGCCAGCTTTCTCTTTCTGGCCCAGTGACTTCTGTCCCAGGCTCACACCTTGCTTGTGGGTTTTTCTCTTGATGCAGTGTCAACAACATGAGTTCTTTGTATTCTACCATCTCAGTCCAGATCCTTAGCTTATCTTGCAGATGTAGGTAGGATGGTGATGTTTCACTGACCCTGAGTTGTCTAGCAGATAATCTCATCATGTCATATCTAAAAGGGAATCAAATTTAATGTATGCTGATTTTTCCCCTTCCACTCTTCATTTTAAGAAAAATGTAATATTTTCCTGGCCACACTCAGCAAATCTCAGATATTGGAGGATGAAGGAAATCTTCTTCTGCTCTTTTCAACATAATTTTCTTGATAACGGCACCCAAACAAACCTGGGAAAAAAAACTCCAGCTCCTCCTCTCCATTTCCAAAACAGACAACAGAAATGTATAGTAGATTCAATCAAATTGAAGCTCCATCCTTTTTTCATGATTGTAACTAAGAATCCAAATCTTATCTTAGAATAAAATGGAAAACACAAATAGTATTTTTAGAAACATGAATCTTACCACCGCCTACCGGAGTGCAGGTATGCACAATTAGGGATGTGGAATGGATTTGTGACATTTCGTGAGATATTACAGACGAATTCATTTACATAAATGCAGAGAAAGTTCTCAGTCTCTTTTGCTCCGCATTGTAAACAGGGGCGTCTCCCATCTTGTTCTGATTTCAAGCCCCCCCGACCCTGCCCAATCGCCTGCAAGTTTCCACCACCAGCATCACACAATTCCCACCTTCCTACTTCACATTCGCAGGGGCCCTCCTTGCACCGGATGTAGCGGTTCTATAATGTGTTACTCTTTCATCCAGTGCACACGCACTTGGTGGCCACTTTACACCCAGCACTGCTGTTGCAGAGGGCAAGAATGGACAGAGGAAGTTTTCCCAGTAAAACCGAAACTCCAAACTACATATGACTCCACTTCTGAGGTTTCACATTTACGTTCAGAGCGTTTTCCCTCTTCCGGTCCTGGTCCTTCTCCTTCATCTGCTAAGTTTCCTTTGCAAAGGTAAATATAAACTAAAAGAGAACAAAGAACCCCAAACTAGGGGATGTTCTCTAAGTGCTAAGTCATGCACACAGATGAAATGAGTCTTCTGCTCTCTTAAAATTAATACAGACTTCATAAATTTGACACGCAGTTATCTCTGTGTTTATGTCTACATGACTTTTTTTCTTCTTGTGTGAATGAACTTTAGCCATTGGTCATTCTAAAGATCGGGGTAGTTATCTTATCCGGGGAAACCTATTTTGGGAACATGTGTTCATTCGGAGGACACATTTCCTGAGAGAAAGCAGCAAGCTCTGTCCGCCCTCCCATCAGGCAGGATTAGGATAATAAGAAAAATAAATGAATATTCCTCTGGGGAAAGGTTACCATCAATATTCTTTCACTTTCACAATTCACATTAACAATTTAAAAGGTGAATTTTTTCCAAAACTGCAGAGGTAATAAGGCACTGTCTGCTGAAGACTAATTCAGAACTCTGCCTCCCCAAAGAGAATTAATAAAACTCAAAACAGTTATTCTGAAGAACGTATTAGTGTAAGTTGGCAGAAGTGAAAGGTTTTCTCTGCCCTGTTATGACAATTTGTCCTCTTATTACAAGTTTATTGCCATTGTCTTGCTTTCTTATAAATTACAAGGCAGCAGATCCCTGTGACAAGTACACACCACTCTCAGAGAGCAGCCTGGGGCCTAATGATGCTGCAAATGCGATGGTTAAAACCGAGACACTCAGTCCATGGAACATTCATATCAGAACTCACTCTGCACGATTTTTCCAGCACAGATGCCTCCCTTTCTTACCAGGAAGTCCCATCAGCCAGAGCGAGCATGGCGGGCGAAGGTCAGTCACCACCATGGAATTTCCACTGCCCAGGTCTCTGCTGCCATGTGCCTTCCACATGGGTTCCGAGTTCACAGCGGTTCAGCTATGCATCTGCACCCACCCAACCTCTCCCACCTGGAGTTAGTTCTCCCCAGGAACTGGAGGAATTGCAAACGTGAGTTTTTGCTGAAGGCTATTGGTCCTGACCTGAAGGACCATTAGACCTCAAAAAGCCGTAAACTGTTAAAAATAGAGCCATGCATAGCACCTCCAAGCGGGCTTACTTCTGCTCCTTCTGATGCTCTCTTGCCCTCATAGGCAGCAAAACGTGGGCCACTGCTGATTGAAGAAGTTTATTGTTCTTCCTCTCCCTCTCCCTCTCTCTCTCTCTCAAACAGAAAGCTTTAAGAAATTGATCATAATTGAACTAATTAGAGGGATAACACAAATATATTATCAAGTAGTGAAGCTCAGAGCCCCTAATACAGTTATAAGACTAACTTTATGTTGTAAGTTCAATTGGCTGTTACAATGTTTGGGTAGCTGCCCACAAGCATGCAAAGTAATTTCAACTATCATCCAACAAAAAATAACCCCTTTATTAAATGTTTTAAAAATGTCTCCTTTAAACAACCTATCCAAAATATTATAAGCGATGATGCAAAATAGAGTTAAAGAAAAAGAACAGAGATCCAGTGTCCAGAATAACTTCAGAGTATGGAATTTATGGATATTGGGTTCTTTAGTGGAGACTGGAAATGTTAGATCTATTAGAAAAAAATTAAAGATAACAAGTGTAAGCAAGGGCATGGCAAAAAGGAAACCCTTGCACTATGTGGGTGGAAATGTAAATTCATACAGTCATTATGGAAAATATTATATCCAAAGAAAATGTAGTAAGCATGTCAAATGTAATTAGTTGTCCATTGCTGTGACAAAACACGTGAGAAAAACCACTTAGAGGAGAAAAAAACTTATTTTCACTCACAGTTTCAGAGGTTTTAATCCATGGTCAGGTAGTACCTTTGCTTCTAGACCTGAGATGAGGCAGAGGTAGGGCATGGCAGGGGGTCGGGGGGAGGGAGGGAGGGAGAGGTGCAGGAGGGGAGGGGGAGGGGTAGAAGGAGAAAGTTGGTGGAGGACGAGAATGGGAGAGGAGAGGAGAGGGGAGGGGAGTGGAGAGTGGAGAGGGGAGGGGGAGAGGGGAGGGGGTCAGGCAAAGTTGAAGCCAGGGACAAGATAACAGTCTTCGGAGCCATGTCCCCATTGCTTCATCCAATTAGACACCACCTGTAAGTTTCTGTCTTCTCCCAGTAATGCCATTAAATTATGAATCCAGCAATGGGTTAATCCACTGATGGGGTTAGAGCCCTCATGATCAAATCATCCACCAAAATCTCACCAGCTGACGGTTAAGCCCCGGCACGTAGTCTTTGGGGAACATCTCAGCTCCAAACTACATCCGCACTCAAGCGTTTGCTGTAGCAGGTTCACAATAGCCAAAGAATGGATACAACCTCTGCCCGTCAGTGGCTGAATGGACAAAGAAAGCTTGATCTATTAGTATACATACTATATCAGATACATATCACATACATATGTATATAACACTGGTCAACCTTAAAAATATAAAGAAATCCTGTAATTTGCAATAGCATAGATGAACTCAGAGGATATTTTGTTAAGTGAAATAAGCCAGGCACAGAAAGACAAGTACCACATGTGGAATCCAAAACAAGTGAACTCGTAGAAGCAGAGGACAGAATGGTGGTCCCCAGAGCCGGGGGAAGGGAGAAACGCATGACTTTAGTCAAAGGGTGCAGTGCTCCCGTTAGGCAGGAGGGACAAATGGTATGCACTGGAAGTGAAAAAAGACATGGGAAGTGTGTCTTCTGGTTTCGTTTTAGGCTTTTTTCCTCCCTTGGCCTAGTACTCTAGGTGCCTTTTATGGTTCACCTGAAGCAGAACAGAGGTAACATTGGAGAGAAGGAAAACCTTGCTCTTTCTCTCTGGCAGTTTCTATCTATTCTAGGTTAGAGAACAATCTGGAAAGATGCACTGTAATGAGGAAATTGCTAATGAGGTACTAGAGTCCCACTCTGGCTACCACAGAGCGAATCAGCAAAGCTACCAGATGCCACATTGCCCTGAAGTGAAGCATAAGCCTGAGGAACGCTGGCCTCCACATGTATCCTGGATACATTTTTAAGAAACCCTCTAAGTGCTAGCTGGAAAGCCAAACTTAACCTCACTCTGAGCAAGAGGACAGTTCATTCTTCAGATAGGTTTTCTTTTAAACCCATACCTTCTTGTCCTGTGTTCACCTGCAACGAAAGGACTCTGCAAGGTGGTTCCATTTCTGCTAAACTTTGCCAGGGTGCAGACTTGACTTCAGAGCTGTATGTTTCTGTGTTTCAATATCATGTTTCTATTTTGGGAACCACACTTATTTACAGATTCATGTATTTTTAGGAATTTAAACTTTTGCCAGTCAAATCAATGACCATTAAAATTTAAATGAATGTTAAAGTTCAAATCTATTTACCTTCTCAGATTAGTTGTCCTGATTGCTGTACTTTGATCAATATAGTTTGATACTTGGTTTTCCAGGTCTGTCCATTTTCCATTATAACATCCAATTTAACATGCCGTAAACCTGAAAGAATTTTCACTGCCAAGTTGAAGCAATGTATTCTAGTCTTTTCTTTGGAAAATTGATGCATAAGTAAATTGAATGCCTCAGGATTAAAGTGATGTAAAGCATCAGACCAAAGTCTGTAGACAACTATTAGTATGAAAACAAAAAGACGGATCAGAGTGGAAGAAAAGCAAAGTCCTGAAGCAACATTCTCGATCCCCCTTTCTGGCAGAGTGAGAACATTATTTTGCACTGAGATAGTCTCCTTCAACAACTAGTTTTATGTTTCTTTTTTAATTAAAATTTTACAAATATTAAACAGATGTGCAGATACTCCCAGATATATAGGATAGAATCCCACAATGTTTGATTGTGCTTTGGAAATTGCAGTCTCATAAAGTGACCCAGTAATTAGTGAGACTGATTTCTGAAAATGTCCAGCTACGCTACTGCTGTCTGCATGTATTTTTATTTTCTTGTATCTCCACTGTGAATTATGTAGAACAGCCTACTCCACAGTAAGAATACAACCCACTTTTTAAATAAAGTTCACCGAAATGATGCGCTCTTGGTACTAATTTCCATTTAACGGAAATATTTCAATGAACTCATAATATTGCTGACCATGTCACATGAAACTAAAACCCATAATATCACTGACCATGCCAAATGAAACTAATGTAAGAATACTTCTAAAACTCCATTTTATCCCAGGATAAATTAATCTTTACTCAAAAATATCATCCAAATATTTATTTGAAAGCAATTTTTACATATTTGTCTAGAAAACCACATTTGTAAACAAGCACTTGGGCTGTTTAAAAGGCTCTCCACCAAATTAGCAGTTCTTTCATGTTTTAATTACTTTTGTGGAACTGTATTGTGTATGCAGAGACCTACATGATTTTTGGATGGATATGGAAGCTTCATTTTTAAAAAGCAAAGAGATGTTGCAGTATTCTTACAACTTATTGAGACCAATTTTTCTAAAGCTAAGTGACCTCCTACAGAGATAATTTTTCTAAGGAAAAAAATGGAGAAAATGAGGAAAGAAAGAAGTTTAGGTTATGGGATCTGAATCCTAGACAGTGACCTCTGCCCTTTCTGAATTACTGGGAACATTTTCAGGTTAAACAGTGATTTATGGGCTCTCCTTGAAGTCTCTGATTTCATGTGACTGATTTGTACATCTGTCAATCCTGCAAGGATTGATTTACTGCAAGGTAATTGTGAGAAAACTGTAAATGTGCACCCTAAGTGTTTGAGACTCCATATGACTTTTCTTGGACCCATTGTAATCTCTACTTTTTCAATAAACTGGTAAAAATTGTAACAGTTTTCCATCCAACTAACTCACATGCCTTCATCCAACCACTTTATAAATAAGTGTATATTTGTACCTATGTTAGACTTATTCTGCTACATTTTGACAGCATTATGATATCATATAGATCCATGTCTTCCTTAAAGAGAGTCAACACTGTTGTGACAATGATCTCGTAGAGAGGAGGTCCACTCAACACAAAACTAGACATTGGAAGACCTGAAATTCATTCATTCATTCAATGGATATTTACTGAGTGCTTACCAAATATCTAATATGTAATTCTCCAGCTGCAACCATTACCCTAAACCAGAAACTATACATTCCACTGCCCACTCAGTGTTTGATATGTATATCAAACAGGCACTTCTGTTCATCTGGAACCAGAAGACACCTAGAATAGCCAAAGCAATCCTGGGTAACCAAGGAAAATCAGGGGGCATCACAATCCAAGACTTAAAATTATATTACAAAGTACTGTAATAAAATTAGTATGGCACTAGCAAAACATGGACCTGAGGATCAGTGCAACAGATTAGAAGATGCAGACACAAACAAAAACACACTCAACCACCTTATCTTTGACACAGGGGCCAAACATTCACTGGAAGAAAGGTAGCCTCTGTCACAAATGTTGCCGGGAAAACTGGTTCTCCACATGCTGAAGACTAAAACTAGACCCATGTCTACCACCCTGCACTAAAATAAAATTAAAATGGATCCAAGATCTAAATATTAAAACAGAAACACTGAATCTACTGGAAGAAAAAGTAGGTAGAAATCTTGAAGGCACAGGGGTAAGCAGAGAGTTCATGAACAAAAACCAAACTGCATGGGAAATACTTCAAAGAATCAACAACTGGGATCTTACCTTACTGAAAAGATTTTGCACATCAAAAGAAATTGCCAACAGAGCAAAAAGAAAACTCATGAAGTGGGAAAATGTTAGCCAACTGTCCTTCAGACAAAGGACTTCTATCTAGAACATACAAAGAATTTAAAAATATCAGGCTCCCTAAATTCAAAGACCCAATGCAAAAATTGGCATTTGTGATGAATACACACTTCTCAGATGAAGAAATACAAAAGATAAATAAATATATAAAAATGTTCAATATCATTGGCCATTTGAAAAATGTGAATAAAACAACACTGGGATTCCATCTCACACAGAAAGAATGGCTATCACAAAAAAAATCAACCAATAACAAATGCTGGCAAAGCTGTGGGGGAAAATGTACCCTTTTCCACTGTTGGTAGGAGTGTAGACTGATACAACCACTATGGAAATCACTCTGAAGATTCCTCAAAAAATTAGAGGTCCCATTTGACCCAGCTATTCTTCTTCTGGTTATTTTTCCAGAACAACTGAAAACATCATACCATATGTGCACTCAGATTTATACCAGGGCAATTTGTTATAACCAAATCTTGGAAACAACTCAAATGCCCATCAACTGAAGAATGGACAAAAAGATGTGGTATTTTTACACAATGAAGTGTTACTCAGCTAGAGAGAAAGATGAACTCAAGGCTTTTATAAGTAAAGGGATACAATTAGAGACCATGCTCATAAGTGAAATAAATTGGACCCACATGTGTAAACATCATATTGTGTCCCTAGAGTAAGAAACTGAGAGTAAATAAAATCCAAAACATACATTAGATATTGTGAAAGAGAAACTGCTCAAAAGGAAAGAGCAATTGGGATGAGGGAAAGGAAAGAAGAAAGAAAGAAGACATGAAAAAAATATATGCACAAGATAGCTAAGTCTTACTAACTTCTATTGATTTATTGAAAGGAACAGCTGAAGTTTAATTTTTTTTTATCAATCTTCCATGCCCACATGTAATCTGAACAACTACTTTACAGACTACAGTATGTAATATAACAATCATTGTTGATTTCCTATCATCTTTATGTTTTTTAAATTTTTATTCTTTAAAATTAAAAAAAGTTCAAATGGGCACCTCTGATTTCATTGCACGCAACTAAACTCACATTTCATCTTCCCTCCGTCACTACCCACTGCGTCCCATATCAACTGCCGGCAACTCTACATTTTCGATTGCTGAGCCTAAAAGACCTAAGCCTCTCTTTCTTTATATGCCGTATCCAATCCATTGTGGAAATCTTATTGGCTCTACCTCCAAAACACACACAAAGACTAAACTCTCCATATTACCTCCCTTACTACCATCCTGGTCTGATCCACCACTGTCTCTAGAATATTGAAAAAGC
Source organism: Dinomys branickii (assembly GCA_004027595.1). Classification (NCBI taxonomy): domain Eukaryota; kingdom Metazoa; phylum Chordata; class Mammalia; order Rodentia; family Dinomyidae; genus Dinomys; species Dinomys branickii. Next base: position 55,786 of record PVLD010005717.1, read on the forward strand.
TTCCACACAAGTACCTCAACTTGCAACTTGCTCCCCCTGCCCCTGTAGTCTTTTCTCAGCAAAGCAATACAAGTGGCTTTTTGGGATAAAATTTAAGTGTAATTCATGCCCCTCCTCTGCTCAAAATCATCTACTGGGTTTCACTCAAGCCGAAGTCTTTACTATAGCCTCCAAAGTTCTCACAAGTATGCCCCCCCCACACTTCACCTTGTTTTATTTTTTGTCATAAGACTTACTCCAATCTAACCAAACTTACCTATTATGCTTTGTTTTTTTTGTTGTTGTTGTTGTTTTGGTTTTTTTTTTTTTTTTTTTTTGGCGGTACTGGGGATCGAACTCAGGACCCTGCACTTGCTAGGCAGTATGCTTTGTTATTGTCCATTTTTTTCTTAATGAATGTTTTGGTTTTGTCTCTGGTTTACTGATGTATCCCAAGGATCTGACAGAGGGAGGATATTCAGTGAAAAACTGTTCAATAAAGACTGAGAATAACAGATGTTATCTCTGATGTTAATAGAGTTACAAGCCTAGTATGGAGATTGGGGATGCTAGGAGCCTGAAGGAGTGTGAGGGTGTTGGCGAGTGTCCTTGTGGAGAGGAAGGATGGATGGGTCCTGCCACTGAATGGCCTGGGACTGCTGGGCTTTATTCCTTAAAATCCAAATAGCAATTTCTCTATCTTATGTTTTTATTTTCCCTCAGATATTTATAAGCTGTTAGTAAACTCTTATTTAGAAGCTCCTGCTTGCATTTAGTTTTACTATGAGCTCTAGTCAGATGCAACATATCTTCACTTGGGGTTCATATCAACAAGAACACAGTACTTCCAGAGGTCTGCTTGATTGTAAAGAGGTTATAGGGGAGACAGTTCCCCTGAGGAAGAGGTCAGGTCAGAGGGCAGTTTTCCAACTCCTGTCTCAATGGAGAAGCACCCTCCACAGAAACTTTTCAAAATGGATGGACATTCTCAGGTTACTGACGGCTGTTCTTGTGCTTTTCACGCTGCACAATCAGTGGCGCCCGCATCAACCCCCTCTGTCCCTGGTGACTCCATGCTGTATTCATGCCAACCCCAGTGGAGTCAAACCTCCCACTTTCTCAGAGGCACTAGCCTCTACGAGTCTTTAGGATGTATAATCAGTGTTTATTAGCCCCACAGTAGAGCTGTTTAGGCATATGAACTATCTCAGGCAATTTGGGAGGAAGGTGTTGGGTCACCAGGTCCCTCCTATGTCCCAGCCATACTCATAGACATCTAAGGATTTGCCAGTATAACCAGGATCCTTCTCTTGTATTGACATTCCCACATTTGCTGCTTTGTGTCACAGGGAATATTAACAGTTTGGAAAATTCCAGAAGGGAAAACTAAGAACTTAGATCATGTTCATCAATTTTCTGTTACTCTTACTCCATTATATTACCCAAGATAATCAATGAATAGGAAGGAGAGGTTTATTTTGGATCACAGTTTCAGAGATTTCAGTTCACAGTCACCTGTCTCCATGGCTTTGAGCCTGTAGTGAAGCAGGACATCATGGTGGAGGCACATGGCGGACCAAAGTTGTTCACCTCATAGTGGTCAGGAAATAAAAAGAAAGGAGAGGAGGCTGGTGTCCCCGTGTCCCCTTTCCAGTGGCCTGACTTCCTGCTAAAGTCTCCAACAATTGTTAATAGTGCTGTACGGTACATACTAAGCTTTCCACAATGAGATTTTGGGGGAAATTTAAGATCCAAGACATAACATAGGTATTTCTTGATGGTAAGAGATTTTTGTAGAAGCAGCTGGGTTAAAGTCATAACAGAGCCATACGAGCAAATATTCATATTCTAAAGAGTGACCCTCCATACCCAGTGAATACGACCATCTAAAGAAAATATGTCATTATCTTTATAGCCTCTACAGAGCCTTTTCCAGTTCCCAGCTCAATAAATGTCAATTTAACATCAATCCAACACCTGGTCCTCCAGCAAAATCAAAATACTGAGCATACATTGTCTCTGTTCTCTCTTCTTGCACCTAAAAGTAGGTGTATAGCATAATTCAACCTTTACCCACTAAATGACTGAGACATAAACCATTTTCTACTAATTAACTGAAAGCATCTTTGGCATTGTACTATAGGCAAGAGCCAAATTTAATAGCATTGGCAATTTCCCTTTAATGTCTAACTTTGAGCATCCTTGAAAAATAATTCAGTAATAGTTCACTGTAAAACTAGATTTGGTAGGCTTCTGGACTGCAAATCTGTAAATCAAACAAATCAAAAATCATGTGGACTTGTTCATGTTTCATGTTTTTCTTGTTGAAGGCAACAAGGAACTTGTCCTTTCCAACTATCTTGAAAGACTCTGTTGTGACATCAGTGCAAAGTTCTACTAAGTCAGGATATAGGTGAACACAGCCTTCCTGATTTATTTTATTTTTAAAAAATTCAGTAATACAGAGACTCTGAGTGGACATGTAATGTAACTGTAAAATTCATCTTATATTGATCATGGCAAAATAACAATGTTATGGGCATAGTGACTTAGAATTTAATATAGAAGTAATAATTCAGTGACTTATATTATTGCAATTCAAAAAGGCAATTTCAGTAGAATAAATTCAGAAATATCTTCTTTAAAAGTAATTTTTAGTGCCATGTGCCATTTGAACATTTGGTAAAACCAATAGAAAACGAATAACATACATTGGATTACAAGGAAAAAATACTGATTTTGACAGGCAATGGACCAATATAGTGTTTTCTATTCTCTGAAATTTAAATATGTGAATTGGAGTCTTAACTATTCATATTATTAACTATTATTAAATAGCATCTTAATATGCCTATACTAGCTTAGAAATTAACATAGAATTAATAATTTAGCAATTTAAATTAGTCTATACGCCCACCATTATGGAGCAGGTCTGACCCCCAGGAAAGCCACATCCACTCCATGAGTTGCTGGGAGAGCCAGGACCCAGCATCCTACCTCTTGCCACTATCGACGACAAGTCTAATTGCTGGGAAGGCCAGGTCTGCTCCATGAGCTGCTGGGAGAAGCCAAACCCTGCATCCTGGCTACAGTGACCATCCCACTTTCCGCTGCTATTGCAGGGCAAATCTGACTGCCCACAAACCCTTGGAAATTGGGTGAGCCAGCTGGGAGAGGCTGGGCTCAGTGCTCTGCCTCCCACCACTATTGCCGAATGAGTCTGACCCCCAGAAAACACAGGGACTTTTGGTGAGCTGCCTGTGAAGGCTGACACACAGCACTTCACTGCCTTCATCAAAAATGACAAGAAAAAGGAGCAAAATGTAATTTCAGAACTCAACCCCACCCAGAACAAGTCCAGGAGACATCAACATAGGAGAACTTCGAAGTCACGCACCTGAAATTTCTGAAAGGATAGCAACTGAAGGAAAGAAACAACTCCATCAGGCCACAGAAGATATTAGATCAGAAATAACCTCTCAGATAAAAAGAGAAATGACAGTGATGAGAGAATTGCTCAGCGCACCTAAAGAAGACATAGATTTAAAAAAATAGAGGAGCGTAGAAAAATGTGGAAAAACTTGAATGAACAATATAAGAAAGAATTAGAATGCATGAAACAGATTCAAAGAGATATCCAGGAAATTTAAAATTCCATCAGAAGCTTGAAAAACACTTGAATGAAGCTGAAGATAGACTTTCAGACCTTGAAGACAGTATTGCAGTTAATGATTGTGAAAGAGCTCTCAAAAATAACAAGGAACCAGGAAATAACAATTCAACAGCTACAAGATAATGCAAGAAAATACAATGTAAGATTCATAGGTGTCAACAAAAGAGCAGGACTCAACACAAATGACATAAAAGACTATTTGCAGAAGTAATAGCAGAAAATTGGCAAAGCATGAAAAAAGAATACGACCTACAGAAAGCAAGGCATACAGAACTCTGATAAGTCATTACGAAAATAAATACATACCCAGACATATAATAATGAAGATCCCAGAAATTCAGCAAAAGAACAGAATATTAAAAGCTGTTAGAGAAAAGAAACAGATCATCTATAAAGGAAAGTGCATCAGAATCATGACAGATTTCTCAACACGAACCATCAAGTCAAAATAGCTTGGAGTAAAGTATTTCAGGTCCTGAAAGAAAACAACTTCCAAACTACATTGAGGTACCCTACAAAACTATCATTTAAAATTAATGGACAAATAAAACTTTTCCATGACAAAGAACAACTAAAGAAATGCATGAGTGCCAAACCAACCCTACAAACAGTACTAAAAGATATTCTAGAAAGAGATACAAATGGCCATAATTTCAAGAATGACAATAGAAAGGAACCACCAAGCATAGCAATCAATTAAATAGAGGGGGGAAAGTAGGGAACCAACAGCAGGAAAATAACATGACAAAGATGAGCCAATACATATCAGTTGTAGCTATTAACCTCAATTCACCAATCAGAAGAAGCAGACTGGCAGAGTGGATCAAGGAACAAAATCTAACAATAAGCTATATACAAGAAAAATTTTTAACTCAAAAGAAAATTTATGGGCTGAAAGTCAAAAGATAGAAAAGAATTCTCCATGTGACAGGAATCCAGAAAAAAATAGGGGTAGCTATTCTGTTTGAAGACAATGTGAACTTCAAACCAAGAATAATCAATAGAGGTAAAGAAGGTCAGTACATACTTGTTAGGAGAAAACTTCAAGAGGAAGAGATAACAACCATAAGTTTGTAGGTACCAAATATGGGAGCACCCAACTATATAAGAAAAATCTTAATAGGCACAAAAAACAACGTAACTAATAACACAGTTGTAATGGGGGACCTTAAAACCCCATTGACACAAAGAGATAGATAAACTGGACAAAAAATCAGCAAAGAAATAATGGAACTGAACCAAACTTGTGAGCAAATAGACTTAGTAGATGTTTACAGAGTTCTCCATGCAACATCAGAATATACATTCTTCCCAACTGCACATGGGATGCTCTCTAAAATGGACCTTTTACTAGCCCATAGAGCATGCTTAAGTAAATGCAGAGGAATGGAAATTATCCCATGCATATTTTCTGACCATAGTGCAATGAAATTGGAAATAAATGACAAAAGGAACCATAAAATTCCATAAACACATGGAAATTAAATAATAGCCTCCTGAACAAACAATGAAAAAATGAAATTAAAGAAGAAATTAAATAATATCTACAATCCAATGAAAATGCAAATAAAACAACAGAATCTCTAGGATGCAACAAAAGCAGTCCCCAGAGGGAAATTTATAGAGGTGAACTCACACATCAAGAAAACAGAATGAGAACAAATAAATAGCCTAATGTTGAACTTTAAACTTCTGGTAAAAGAAGAGCAAGTCAAGCCCAAAGCCCAAAGAATGGAGGAAATTATAAAGATCAAGGCAGAAGTTAACACAGTTGAGGCAAAGAAAACTATACAAAGAATTAAAGAATCAAGCAGTTGCTTTTTGAAAGAATGAATAAAATTGATAAAACTCCTAGACAACATTATCAAGAAAAGGAAAGAAAAAACTCAAATTCATGCAATAAGAAATGAATAAGGTGAAATCACTATAGATTCTATAGAAATCAGCAGATCATCAATGCCTACTTCAAAAATCTTTACTCTCATAGAATGGTAAACACAAAAGAAATAGACAGAATCCTTCAAAGGTATGAATTACCAAAGTTGAATCAAGAAGATATAAAAATTCTGAGTAACCCTATATCAGTTAATGAAATTGAAAACATGAATAAAATCTTACCAGCAGGGCTTGGAATATAGCTCAGCAGCACAAATGCCCACCTGGCAAGTGCAAGATCCTGAACTGAATTCTCAGTACAAAAACAAAAAACCTTACCAGAGAAGCCCAGGTCTTGGTGGATTCACAGCTGAAAGATTTACTGCCAGTACTCAAACTCTTCAGTGAAATTGAAAAGGAAGGAATTCTCCCTAAATGATTTCTGGAGGCAAGTATTACCCTGATACCAAAACCAGAGGAAGACCCAACCAAAAAAGAGAACAATAGGCCAATCTCCCTAATGAGCATAGATGCAAAAATACTCAATAAAATAGTAGCAAGCAGTATGCACCAAGAAGATTATATACCATGGAAAAGTGGGATTCATTCCAGAAATGCAAGGATGGTTCAATATACACAAATCAATAAATGCAACACACCATATCAACAAGACCAAAGACAAAAACCACACGATCATCTCAATAGATACAGAAAACACTTTTGACAAAGTCCAACACTCATTCAAGGTTAAAAAAAGCCTACAGAAAATTGGAATAGATGGTCTTTACCTCAAAATGGTCAAATCCATCTATGACAAACCAACAGCCAACAGCACACTAAATGGAAAAAAATTGAAAGCCTTTGCTTTGAAATCAGGAAAAAGACAAGGACACCCCCTGTCACCACTCCTATTCCACATAGTTCTGGAAACATTAACCAGAGCAATTAGATAAGAGAGAGAAATGAAAGGATTAAGGAAGATTATTCCTTTTATTTAAATCATTATTCACAGATGACATGCTACTCTACATAGAAGACCCCAAAATCCCCACCAAAAGACTTCTAGAATTAATCAACAAATTCAGTAATGTAGCTGGATACAAAATCAACACTAAAAATCAATAGCATTCCTATACACAAACAACAAACACACTGAAAGAGAAATTAGGGAAACCATACCTTTCACAATAACATCCAAAAAGCTGAAATACTTAGGAATCAATCTAACAAAGGAAGTGAAAGATCTATGCAGTGAAAACTACAGTACTCTGAAAAAAGAGGTCAACGAGAATTTGAGAAAATGGAAAGATATTCCTTATTCATGGATAGGTAGAATCAATATTGTGAAAATGGCCATACTCCCCAAATTGTTGTGTAGATTCAATGCAATTCCAATTAAAATACCATTAGCATACTTCACATATCTAGAGAAAACATTCCTAAAGTTCATCTAGAACCAGAAGAGACCAAGAATAGCAAAAGCAATCCTGGACTACAAAGGTAGACAGTAGGTATCACAATCCCTGACTCAAAATTATATTACAAAGCTACTGTGATAAAATCAGTATGGCATAAGCAACACATAAAAAAACAGACCTAAAGATCATTGGAACAACTGGAAGATGCAGCCACAACGACAAAGACACTCAGCCACCTTATCTTTGACAAAGGGCCTGAACATGTTCACTGGAAGAAAGACAGCCTCTTTCATAAACAGTGCTGGAAGAACTGGCCCTCCACATGCCAAAGACTAAAACTAGACACATGTCTATCACCATGGTCTAACGTAGAGTAAAAATGGATTAAATATCTACATATTAAAACAGAAATACTAAGTTTACTGGAAAAGATAGTAGGTAAAAATCTTAAAAACGTAGAGGTAGGCAGAGAGTTCATGAACCAAAACCAAACTGCATGGGAAATACTTCAAAGAACCAACAACTGGGATCTCACCTCATTGAAAAGTTTTTACACATCAAAAGAAATCACCAATAGAGTAAAAGGAAAACTCATGAATTGTGAAAAAATTGTGGCCAACTGTCACTCAAAGGACTTTTATCTAGAACATATAAAGAATTTTAAAAACTCATACCTCCCAATTTCAAAGACCCAATCAAAAAATGGTCATCTGATATGAATACACACTTTTCAGATAAAGAAATTTAAATGGCACATAAATACATAAAGACTGTTCAAGTCTTTAGTCATTCTAGAAATGCAAATTTAAAAAACGCTGAGATTCCTTCTCACCAGAAAAATGGCTACCATCAACAAATGAACCAATAACAAATGCTGGAGGGGTTGCAGGGGAAAAGAAGCCCTTCTCCACTGTTGGGAGTGTATACAACCACTGAGGAAATCAGTCTGGAGATTCCTCAGACATTAGGGTTAGAGTCCCATTTAATCCAGCTCTTTCTTTTTGGGTATTTTTCCAGAAGAACTGAAAACATTTTACCACAGTGCTATATGTGCACTCGGGTTTATAGCGGTGTAGTTTGTCATAGCTAAATTTTAGAAACAACTCAAATGTCCATCAAGTGAGGAATGGATAGAAAAGATGTGGTATTTTTATGTAATGGAATATTGCTCAACTATAAAGAAATATAAATCAAGGCTTTTATAGGTAAATGAATGCAACTAGAGACCATACTCGTAAGTGAAATAAATCAGATTCACATGTGTAAACATTGTGTTGTCTCCCTAGTGTAAAAACACGAAAGAGTAAATAAAATCTGAAAGATATAATAGATATTGTGAAAGGTAAAGTAATTGCTCAAAAGGAAAGAGATGTGATGAGAGAAAAAAGATATACACACACACACACACACACACACACATGTATATAAATACACACAAGATAGCTAAGATAATTGTACTACTAATTTCTATTGATTTATTGAAAGGAACAGTTAATGTTTAATTGTTTGATCAATCTTACATGCCTATATCTGGTTATCTGAGCAACCAATTTGAAGATAACAATATGTAATACAACAACCATAGCTAATTTCCTCTCACGTTGTTTGAAATTCTGTATTCTTTTTACTGTTTTTGTGTTGTTTTGTTTATGTCTTTGTGTTTGTTAATTTGTTTTTGTTTTTCTCTTTAAAATAAAAAAATACATTAATCTATAAAATAGTTACAGTAATACACTTACATCTTATTAAATAAGAATTATTCATGATAAGTTTGCTGAAGACAGTACAGAAGACTTTATTCAAGAGGGACGACTCTAATGCAGGTTCTGCAGTAGGGGAAAGAATCTCAGTTACAAATACAGCAAAGACAAAGGGCGATTTTTGACAAAGGAGTGGGATGGAGATCATGGATAGAAAATTATTAAAAGGAAACATCAAGTAGGGGGATTCTTGCTACCTAAACTCAACAGATTTCTTGCTGAAGGCAGGCTAAGTAATGAAGTATGGAAGGTGAGGAAGTGAAGACTGGGACCAGGAAGGAGGGTGATCAGGTAGCAAGGGTAGGAGATTTTCAGTTAACCAACCCAGCGGGGTTCGTGCTAAATCTTGACCATGTAAGCCAATGATGAGAGTTCAAATGCACTCAGAGGAATTTGACTCAAGTTTGGCCCAGAAGAATCTTTGTCAGGCTAAATAAGAAGCTTACAACCTTAGTGTTAATCTCTCCTAGACAACAAACCTTGACTGTATTTGCTTTGCCATATATCAACTCTCCACTACTCACCTCACTTAGACACAAAATTTTCTAAATTCCTCCCAATTCAAACTTGTTTTAAGTCGTTAAGAGGTTCAGAACTTCTGGAAATAATTGGAATGTGGTGCTCTCTTTCCTCTATAAGTGGCTTTCTTCCATCGTCTGAAATTTTATCATCATCTCTAATTCCCCTTCTGCATAAACATTTGGAATATATCAAAAAAGGAATAGTCCCTCAACACTGTACAGCCAGTGAAAAGATCTTCATCATTCTCTTGGACAATGAAGGTGCAGCTTCCTGTGACATAACTTAGTTTGTGCCTGGGGATTCACTGCCTGCCTTCTCATCAGTGAATCTTCCTGCAATTTGCCCAGGTTGCAGAGGTACTATTTGAACTGGAAATGACAGAATTGTACAGGTGGATGTACTTAAAAGTTGGCAGTAGTTAATATTCATTATAAATTACACTTTTTATTTTATGTTTAACATAGAGTTCATCTATTGGGTAATATTAAATATGTTCCTCATAGCACAAGCCTTAACACTGAATTTTAGTGTAAGGTAGTACACATAATTCATGTCTAGGCATATGTGCATCCATATCCTATATCTGCATCTCATCCCATTGCGCATCTATCCTATTGTTTACTTAAAAAAATATTTATTAGTTGCCCACTGTACTACATAAACTATCATGTGTCCATTCAAATTGTGTTTTTGCACTGGGAACTATGAAAATGCTCTGACTGTAAAACACTAAAGCTGATAAGCTTCACCCAATTCAACTTCCAGCTCTACTTTTATCTAAGTGTAAATTTTTCTAGCAATGCAGTGGCCATTTTAACCTGGTTTTCAACCATGTTTCAATGACATGTTTTTTGTTGTTGTTGTTCTGGGAATCAAACTCAGGACCTTGACTTGCCATGCAGGTGCTTTTGCCACTGAACTATATCCCTGGCTGCAATGACATGTTGAAAGCTCAATCATCAGAATCTCCCCATTAGAAAATTGTAAAAGGTACAAATCACATTAATCCAAAGATACAAGAATTTAATAATATAAAAGAAAGTAGTGATTTGGATAGGCAAAGTAATATTTTACCTTGGGCCTTTGTTTCTAGCTGATGAAAGCAGCATGCATGCTTGAGTTTTAAGAAAAGTCATTTTCATCTTATTTTAGTAATAAAGCTTATGCTAATTAAGCATGGAAATCAAAGATTTTTGCTAAAATGGGTATAAAGAGGCCATTCACACACTAGCACATTATTGGGTTGATGTCACAGTCTATAAATATGAGAAACAGGAAATAGCCAAGTGAATGCAAACCTGCCAAGGTCATTCACAGTACTTTTGAATATAAAGATAAGGCTAAGCAATCCCTCAAATATGTGCATTAAGAACAGGCCCCTTTGCTGAGTAAAGGGAATTTATTTCTAATTACACCAAAACCTGGTATTTAACTTTCCGGAAAGACAATTGAACTAAATAGCTATTTTCTTGGTTGGAATTACTTTAAATTATTTTCAAAAGTCAAAAGAGAAATTATGTTTTCCTTCTTACACGTATTTTTCCAGTTCCTTTTAAAAACATAATGTTCATTTGGGGCCCTGACAGCTAAAATAGAAATGTCTTGGGCATAAACTAAGCTTTCTGGCCTACAAGCAGAACATAAATTGTTGTTAAATTGGAGTGGACTAGAAAATAGATGATAAACCTTGTCCATGAAACTTCTGTTCATAAGAAACGTTTATCTCATGACATGTCATATAAACGGTAACACAGGTCAGGGGTAACTGTGTGACTGTCCTGAATAGCAGGTTTTGGTGCCTGTAAGGCAGCAGGCCAAGCTCACCCAGCACTTCAGCTGTGCCTCCATGAGAACTGTGCCTCCATGTGAACTTGTCAAGTTGCTCTGTTTTAAACTAGGAAATACTGGGGAACATGATTATCTGATGCTTTAAATTCAGTTGGCAATTGCTGCTGTGTTCTTTAACAAAACTGAGCAAGGTTGGGTTCTAGTTTCCATTTGGATTGAATATACAGTTTCCAAAGGATTATAGCATTTGTGCATTTTGTCTCCAATTTTCCTTCACTTGGTATTTTGAAAGCGATAGGAAATTTTTTGAAGAAGTTGGTAGAAGGTAGCAAAAGAAACCCTGTGGATGGTTAGCACAAGCAGTAAGCTCCTCATTTTTTATGTCTTTGCTTTATCAAACTGTACTGCATCTAAGACATCACTGATTGCAAGGTTCACCATTATTTTACGTACAAAGTCTGTCCTTAGCCAAATGTTAGCCAGGCTCCTTCAAGTCCTCTTCCCAACCAGGCCTTCATCTGGGCTTCTTCTGACTGGATCTGCATAGCGCAGTTTGTAGCAAGAATCCAGTTGAGGCAAGAATCATGCTAAGTCAGTTTAGCACTTATTCTTCTGCTTAAAAACCAGTAAGGCTGTCTATTGTATTAGTCAGCTTTCTTGTCATTGAGAGACAATACTGGACACTCACAGCTCAAAGATGGAAAGGTTCAACTTAGCCCATGGTTTGGGAGAATTCAGTCCACGGTCAGCTGGCTCCAAGACAGAAAGAGCATGGGGGAAGGGCAAATCGGAGCAAGACGCTTCCGTTCCTAGCAGTCAGGGGACAGAGTGGGGGAACAGATTAAGAGAGGAATGGGTGACAGACCATATGTAGTACCCAAAGCCATGCCTCCATGACTGCTCTAATACCTGGTAGCCTGGTTTATTACTCTGTTAGGTGTTTCTTAATCCAATGAAGTCCACATATCAGGATTAATGGTCACATATATCTTCAATAAGAATCCTCTCAAGCTTTAGGGTATAGCTTGATGGAAGCATGTGTCCTGGGTTTAATCCCCAGTATGCACACAAACGCGCACACACACACACACACACACACATATCCCCTACCTGGGATGTTTTTTCTTAGTACTATTCTATTCACTGACTCCACACTCAGCCCCCTGCATTTCTTGGCTGTACATCCCCACTTGTCCTTAATGTATTTGTAATTGAGTCAATTCTATAATGTCCCTTTGCATCTACTGCAAAAGTTACTGAATAAGTTTCTACTCCTTTAACTGTTGCCTGGGTCTAGTTCTTTTCAACAGAACCAATACAAAAAATAATCAACATAATCAACCTAAAACACCTTAAATGATATCCCTGCTTGAAGCATGGGTGGGCCATGTAGCCTTCTTTGGTCAAAATTTTTCTCTTCCAAATTATGTGGCATTTTTTTCTTGTCTTTAATTGCACTGCTTGGACTGTCATTAGAATTCTTTTGCACTTATCTCAGTAACAAAATGTAACAAAGCATCTAAGACCTATAAGCTTTTTCCTTCTTAGGTTCCCCAAAGCCTTCAGTTGCTCATTCCAAGAAAAGAAGGAATTGCAGTGATTTCTCTGACAAGGAACATTTGTTTCACTGTTATCAAATTTATGGCTAGTTGTTTGGTTTGCTTGTCTTTCTGCATATTCTAGTCACTCTTTGAACTGATGCAGAGTAACAGCAGAATCTTGCTCAAGACTTTCAATAGCAGTTAAACTCCTTGCTCACCTTTACAGGGCTGAAAATGAACATGGACAGTAAAACAACAGGCAGTTACACCCAAGTTTATAGTCAGTGACAACTTCATCATTGCTGCTACCCTTTAACTTCAGAAATACTAAAATATGAGGAAAATATATATCATAGAACTAGTGGGACAATGTGTTACCTGTTTACACACAGTGTAGGCTAAATTAAAACACCAAGACTCAGATAAATCCATGTGTGGTCGTCCAGTTTCCTATTTCCAGAAACACATGCCCTATATGCCATGTATCTCTTGTCTCACTTATAACAGAAATGCAGACACAAAAGTATATTGAGCACTGTAAGGAAAGTGCTAAGCTCCTATGTTGATAACAGAACAGGGAAACAATAGCAACCAGGAATGCACATCCATCTAAAAGGGGGAAGACACTGCACAATTCAGGCGTAAGACTCTGTTGATGGCGATTCTTCAGACTTTGGAGAAACTACTGCCCAATGTTCCATTTTTTTCAAGAAGATGGAAAACTGGATTTTATTTGAACTATCTTTAAAATTTAAAAATTTCCAAATACCATGCATAGCACACAAAGTAAGTCTATGTGTCATATTTGATTCCTTGCTTACTAGTTTGTGATCTAGGTGTGATACAGCAAAGATAGATACCCCACGCATGAGCATCACCATTTGTCATGTGGGTACATTTGATTCAAAAAAACTACCAGCATTACTGAAAAGGTGTTTATATTATGGTTAACGTATTTGTCTGCAAAGGATTAGAGTGCTTAAGCTATTGGTAAAAATAGCCAGAGAAAGCTTTTGCTGATTTATTTCAGACATTTTGTTGGGAGTGGCTGGAGCTGGAAATTGGTCATATGTGTGAGGGCAAGATAGAGCCAGAGAGCCTCAAGCAGTCAAGCTATTTCAGTATTGAGAAAAACATTCTGCCTGAACAATTTTAGTTATTAGTCATTAGGCAACATTGCCTCTCATGATACTAACTTTGCAAGGGTGTACATTAGTGCCCCTCTATATTATTCAGTCCTCTAGGCCCCTGAGGTGAAGGGGTTTCTCCATCTCACCCCAGTTTTTGTCTCTTGTTTTTAGTTTCCTCATACCCACCCACTCCTCTCTGGGGTACACTAAGAGACCAGCGAGTTCCCTATAGCATTTTTCTTGTAACTGTTTATGTGTAACAAAAGCATCCCACTAGTAGGATTTCAAGACTTGGGGATGGGAAATAGTAGTTGTTCATAAAGCTAAAATAGATTGTATTTTGGGCACAAAATCTTTCCTTAGGAAAGAGAATCATTACTCTAGGTTCTGGTTGCTTGGTCCTTGAAAGCATCCGTGCTGACCAGCAGATAAGTGGATAGATGGACGTGCGGCCACGAGCCTTCCAGCTCCCTTGGGACTGTGTGAGGGGAAATCCCAACCTAGGGCCCAGAGGAGGAGGGAGCGCTGGATGTGGCCTGCTACAGGGGAATGCTCTTTGTATGGTGCTCTGCTTGGGAAGGCCTTGGAGGCCAGAAACACAGACAGGGCTCCTTCACCCCACCCACAACCCAAGGAGGCTGCAGAAGGGAAAAAGAAGATGCAAAGATTATGGCTCAGCTCAATGCAGTCACCTCTAGTTACAAGGCTCAGAGGTAGGCAGCACGTGTATCTCAAGTATAACTGTTCTCAAAACGGCATTCCATGCCGCACGGGCAAAAAAGATGCCTAAATAAGTTTGTTTCCAATCTGTGCTCTGAGAAAAATTAAGAGCTGAGATAATTTGGGAGGGAGCCTTTTTCTTTTGTAGTTTGCATTTGGATCTTATAAGAAAAGCTTCCATTTAATAGGAAAATGCAAGACCTAAAGAAAAACTGAAGTTTGGAAGCCACGGGTGAGGCAATGAAGTATCTGCAACAAAGCACTTTGTGGTATTGAAATTACCTCAGCTTCTACTCACACTGCAGCACTGTTCTCGCAAAATGCAGACATATTTCCAGATTAAATAATGACTCCAGATTCTGCCCAAAATCAGAGTAAATATGGAAATTCCGGTAAAGCTGAGGATATAGAGGTACGAATGACTTTGATTTTTCTCTTCCAAGTGGAGCTTTATTTTTTAAGGTTTGCCAAAACCTGACAGGCAAAGAGTATGGATCCGGGATAAGCAGTGCACATGAGGAAGAGCGGAGACCGTGCATCTATTGACTGTCAAACGCACGGCCCCTCACTGCATCTGTATAAACGAGCTGAGTAAAGAGCTGGGAAACGCACTCAGAGCAAATAAGAGCTCCAGGTTATTTTCTCCAAGAAATGAAGGAAACTGGGTTAGAATGAACCCACGGTGGCAAACCAGGCATAATTTCTCTCTTACTTAAACAGCCTGTGATTTCCCCCACTTTGTGCCTGTCACCTCTACATTCTCAACACACACACACACACACACACACACACACACATACACACACACTGGATGGGATAGCCAGTCCATTTCCAACCTCCTCTCTCAACTCCTCTGTTTCCAATGCCTGTAACACTATTACTTTTTAATTTTTGATTTTGTTTTGTCTTAAGCAACAAAAATTATTTTCTAACTGGTCTGGAGGCTAGAAATCCAATATCAAGGAGTCAGTGGGTTTGGTTTTTTTCTGTGTCTTCTCTTGACTCACAGATGGCTGCCTTCTTGGGGTTCCCCAGATGATCTGGTTGTGTGCCCAAACTCCCCACAATGGACCAACGTACCTTATCCCATATGTTGTTGAAGTCAGGAGCCACTATTTCTATCAGTGTCCCCATGATTTCATGCACAAACAGAGACAGATAGCTAATAAATCAGTTAAGGAAAAGATTATGAACAGTAATTTTGCAACTTTGAGCAAAAGCATTACTAAATAATGAATAATAACATGAGCCCAATAATATGGCACTTTGAGAAAAAAAGAACAAAAACTAATTGTTCATATTGTGATATCAGACTAGGGAACATCATAAAAACCTTTCTTTAGTAGAGAATGAAGAAAGCGAGATACTACATAATGTTACAAGTTTAATCATATATTTAAGGAAAACTTAGATTTCAATCCTAGAGGAGAGAAAATACTTAAGATTATTAGATTCAGAGTAGAATATTTTTAAAAAGTTGACAATGAGGCTTATGTAATTTTTATAACAAAAATAATGAAAAGGAATATACTTTGAGTTTCTTTGCAAAAGGTGGTGTAATATCAGTGGCATTTTTTAAGTCCACAATGTGTGCTAGGTATCCATGTATTTGCCATTTTAAAGAACAAACCACCCTCTAAAAGATGTACTGTTTCAGTAGTTTGTAGAATAAAATTTGATAGCTCCTTCTGGGGGTTTCATGACAGGTCTTCCTTCTAATAAATTCCATCCCACAGGGAACAGTGTTGTAGCAATATGTCTGTGTCTTTCCACCAAAGAAAATTTCATAAGCAAACTCAACCAATATGTCTTTTTGTTGTGATCCCCATTAAGAGCCCAGAGAGTGGAAAAATGTGGCAATTACCTTAGAGTTCTCTAACATGCCTTCCTATTATAAGCAATGGGTCTATAAAGGGCCTAGAAGATCCAAGCTAGTAAAAGCTACAGTGTCTACTAATAACTGAGGAAAAGCCTAAGAACATTCTGTCCTCTGGCAAGGACTGAACGTCATCTGGTTGAATAGCTACTAGTAATGTTTGCTGGAATGGCACCATCTGCTCCCAACCCAGCTTTTAAATTGTCCACACACACAAACACATTGTCTTTCCTTTTTTACATTTTCTTTTTAAGAGTATACTTCACTCAATGTGGAATAAAGGAAGTGGGATGTCTGATAGCTTTTTTTTATTTCCAAAGACTTGCCCAAAGGGTTATAGTATGTCTAAAACAAATATTCTGCCTTCACATTGAAACTGACATAAATCATCCCAAATTCCTTTTCTTACCTCAATCCTGTTAGTGTCTCAAGTCACCAAGTAATTGTCTAATTGGGCAAGCAACGTAAAATTGCCATTTAATGTCTTCCATAGCACATTGGCCTATGGCACAGTCCCACACAATGAGATGTACTCACAAGTCTGCTGTGGTGATCCTGGAAACATCTTTATGCCTGCTCAGAAGAGCAGATTTTCCCAAACCCCTTCCTTTTATTATCCTTTCTTTTCTTACCAGGGACACAAATGTAAGGGTCAGATTTGCAGAAGTCACATTGCAATAATGAAGGAATAGCCAAGAGGTTTGTGAACATCCTGGATCTAGCAAGGTCAAATTGCTAAAATTAAAATAAAAATCCCCTATGTTCAGCATTGTTGTTTAAAGTCAATGTTGATGAGATTTTTGTGGACAAACATGGTAACTCTTATTGTTAAACCTTGGTTATTTATTTCCTCCATTTTTCTATTTGTCTGATTTCTTCTCTGCTGTTCTTGAGACCATGTGTGAAAATCTGTCCATTGGTAGACACCTAGGATATATATTGCATTATGCCAGTGTGTGCACCCTCAAGATGTGATACATTATACCAGTAAAAGGAATAAAGACTAAGTATAGTGTGATCAAATATGTTTTTGGAAAAACTCTGGACAATCTGTTTTCTTTTGAAAGCTTCATAATACACACAAAACTACTAAAGACTTCTAAAACTAAAAGTGTTGAAGCAGAGAAACCTGAATAATGTTCAAAAGCTCCCCAGTCTTCCAGAACACTGATCTAATGTTTGAAAGCATCACGTTGTCATCTACTAGTCATATCTCAGAATTACAGTTTGATGGACCATATGTGGGAAGCACTGTGCTACCTTCATCCATAATTATTTTCTTTTCATTATTGTTGTGTACTTTCTGATTTATAAAGGTTTTTGTCTGTTTTTCATTGCTACAAGAAAATAGCTGACACTTCCAATTCAAAGAAGAGGTTTATTACGGTTCACAGTTTCAGAGGTTTTAGCCCATGGCAGCCTCGCTCCAAGGCAAGAGCATTGTGATGGAAGCGTATGACAAAGCAAAGCTGTTCACTTCAGAGCAGCTGGGAAGCAGAGCACAGGGGAAGAACACCAGACAGGAAGGACCAGGGCCCAGTTATTGTCCCTAGGTTTACACCTGGATATTCCACCTAGACAAACCAGATATTACTCTCCACCAAGCTCGTAAGTGTCTCTCTAGCTAATCAAGTTGATGACTAAAATTAACCATTACAACATATATTCTGACAAACTTTAGAGAAACTCCTAAGAATTCAAACCAACAGATAGGCTGACATGTACCAACAATGGCAAGCAATCATGAAACACGAGATTATGCCTAGCTAGTATAAGTGCTGTCACTGACGCTACCGGCAACTGTAACCTGTATGTACAGTTCCGGGTGAGATTACTCCTCCTAGAGCCAATTTCTGAGACCTGTATACTTTGATTCATCTTGTCTGCTGTAGGAGGACAATTACTGTGATGCTATGAAACAAGCAATTCTTTCTATTCTGTGACCAATTTTGTCATGTGTTGTTAAGGTCCTTGTTCACCATTCAACTTGCTTTTCCTTTGGGAATAGTCTAGTCTCTCCTGCGAGGTGTTTGATGTATGTGTCTCCATGGAACCATAGGTTATAGTCACCACCCCAGCATGTTTTTCCAGTAGACTTACTCTGTATCATGAGCCCCACTGTAGCTATCAGAGTTTGATTTTATCCTTTGCTTTCTTTATATTGTCTCAACTTTTGAGCCAGAGTAATTTAAGCACGAGGTTCTTGTCTTGTTTTGCAAGCACGAACAGCCTTACAAAGTCTAGGCGTTTTGCCAGAAATCTAAACTTTGTTGAACTATGTTAAAAGGTTAAGCATTTCACATAGTTTGGGTTTCCCCACCCCCACTGCAGTTCCAGCCTCTGCTGGTTTCTTAAAAGTCTTTTTTTTTTAATCAAGAAGTGGAATAACTAATATTGTGCTGGATAGAATATTTTCAACCACCATCCCGTAACCATAGTAGTGCTAAAAGCTCTAAACAAATGTTCACCACACTTCTGTCTTTAATCAAAAGGAGCCAAGTGCATGGACTCCATTTAGTCTGTTTTAAGATGAAATGCTGGACAATTTCCATGCAATGTAATTTTTAAATGAGTCTCTTATTAATTGTTTATAATAATTTTGATATGAATATCTGCACTAAATTCTCCTAAAATGGATGTTCATTAATAAAAATAGATCACAACCTTTCCAGTCTGGAGGAAAATGTGTGATACTCTCGAGCCCTTCATTATGAAAGCTTGTCTGGTTAATCCTTGCAATGCTAGAGCCCTGTTTATTCATGGGCAGGCTGCTTCCGAGGTTTGCAAGCCCACAGTCAAGACAGATATCAATGAAAAGGGAAGTGAAAATCCTCCAGGAATCATCCTCGATTCACTCAGTCCTTGAACTCCACACTCCATCCAGGAAAATCTATCGTCCATTTCTCCGCTAAAATGTTTCTCGCGTTAGCCATATTCACTCCGCCTCTACTGCAGCCATCTGGGTCCGAGCAGCCATCTTCTTTGGCCTGGGCTCCACAGTGGTCTCCTAACTGGTCTCCTGGCCTTCATTCTGCCTCTTTCCTCCCCAGAGCACCAGGCCACCCTGCTATTAATGCCTTAGTATAAAAACTTAACTTCCTTTTTAAATTTTTGTTGGTATTTGCGGTGTATAATTACAGTAGACATGAGAAGCATGAGTTTCTTGTCTTGTTTTAGGAGGACTTGTTTTCCAAGGCCTCATTTTAAACCTCCTCCTTCCCTACCTTCTTGCTTTTCTGCCAACACCCCAAGTGGCTGGGTATTTCCTTCCATTATCTTTGGCTGGTTTCTCCCTGTCCTTAAGAGTCCTCAGCTGAAGTGTTTTTTCCCTAGGATAGACCTCCCAGGTGTACAATCTGAAAATCCTCTCTCCCGAAACCTTCATTTGTTCTTACCCAGTGCCCTTTTAAAATGTTCTCCATGGCACTTCCCCTACCTGATATTTTTTTCTATTAAGCACCTGTCTTCTGACTCCCTTTACTGGTCCTGGGAAACAATTATCTAGTCGGCTGTTATATCTTCAGCACCTATAATGACATTTAGGATGCAGGAAGAATAAAATAAACATGTACTGAATGAATGTATGAGCAAGACAAACAAAACTGAGTGTTGACTTCAGCTCTTCTGTCCTAGCAATTGGACAATGTAAGAAGAAAAAAAAAAGTAATTTGGGGTAAGGTCTAACAGGAGCTTGGATATCCTGACACATTCAGTGGGTGTGTCACACAAGCCTTTACAAACTAAACTGGAGAAAATATAGTTACTTACTTACACAAAAACAGTGAAGTCTTTTCTTGCAGAGAAATGAACTTCTTCCAACAGCTGTTTGCAAGTCCACAGTCCACACACATCAAAGGGAAAGGATTTGTCATATTTACTATACTCTTTTTAAGACAATAGTGGAGAAAAAATTTCCCAATGCAGAAAATATTTTATTTGATATATCAACGTAAATCACCGAGAGATTTCTGAGAGACTGTCACAACTTTATAAAGCATTTACAAGAACTGTTAAGTCATACATAGAACCCTCACTTCTCAGCAAACAGCCACATTGGATGACTTGCACACATAGGTTATATCTGTGATCAAAGATCAGAGCCAAAGTTAGTCACTGGAAAAGTGCTTAACAAATCCTTGGCTTCTAAGTTTGGTTTCATCTGGAGCCAGGATTAATAAGGGAAAGCATGACCAGAATGGAATGTGAGGTTGGAGCACTAGGGAAAAGATGTCCCTAGGGCCATGAACTGCCTTTGGTCAGCAGCTCTGGGAGCTGGGCTTATTTCAGTCATATGCAATTTTGCTCTCATGGCCAGTCAGTGGGATGGGAGGAAAACTCAAGAAAGGACCTGGATAAGCAAACACCTCAGAATATGTTTTATAAGATAAGAAGGAATGATCCCGAAAGATCTCTCTTCTAAAGACTGCGGATAATGACAAACGTTAGTAAGGGAAAAGCCAAAGAAGTTGACTGGCCCCAATTTCATAAATGATAGAGTTTACACAAGCACAGCTTTTTTGAGATTCACGCTTCTGCAGAGGCAGCCAGAGGAAAACGTGAATCTGATAGAACTAGTGTTCAGCAGAGAGCATCTCATAAAAATGCTGTCCTCCTACTGGCCATACAATATAAATGTCTAAAAATACAGAAGAAGCATATAATAAGGAAAAGGAGTACAATTCCTTTTGAAGAATAACATGGAAAGAAAAATCATAGACCTGGATCAAAGAGATCATTTCTGTCCATTTCTTTATTTAATCAGTATCACTGAGCATTATTTTGTACCACCCATTGCATTTGGCACCGTGAGCAGAAAGGTTATATATCCTGAACTTGGAGTTCAGGCAAATACGGAGCGGAGAAAGCCATTTGCAAGTTGGAGGTGGCCAGAGCAGCAGGGTAAGGCCAAGGTATGGACCGGTAAGAAGGAAAAACATGAGCATATTGAGAGCTAGTATGGCTTGGATGCATCCCACAAAAGTTTCTCTGTGTTAGAAGCTTAATCACCAAGGCAACAGTACTGAAAGGCAGGACCTTTAGGAAGTGACTAGACCCTGAGTACTCTGCCCCTATAAATGAATGAATGACATGATCACAGCAGTGCACTGATTATCTCAGGAGTAGTCTGCTGAGAAAATGGGTGAGTCCAGTCCCTATTCTTTCTCTTACTCTTGGCTTCACTTGCTCTTTTACCATGGGCTGGCTTCAAGCCCTCACACTTTTCAGCGTCCAGAATCACAAGCCAAATAAACTTCTGTTGTTATAGGTTACCCAGTCATGGAATCTGTTATAGTAGTAGACTAAGACTAAGACAAGGTGCTAAGTTCTTTCTAAAAATATTGATGAAGTACTTTCATGTAAAGTTATCTCTTCCTCACACCTCAGAAAATATTACCAAAATAGAACTTGCTGCTTTTGTGAACAGGTGTATTTATTCCTAAAGACAAGGAAAGAAATTTCTAGCTACACCCTGAAAACAGTGTCTATGCTGTGTTTTCTACTCCTGCTTCTCCGTCCTCACTGTCTCTAATATGCCCCTACATGAGACAGTTTCCCGACATTACTCTTCCCTATCAGATTAAGTGGAAAGCTCCCACCCATCCAGTTCCCACTCCATACATCTTTGCTACATTTGAATTGTTGTTCCTTCAACACGTGCTAAATTTTTTTTTTAACTTTAAGCTGTCTTTGCCAAGATGGCACAATTCTTCTTTGACAGTGACCCATTGATGCCCTCATCCAGCAAGCACATGCCCTTAGCCTGAGTGAGCGGTGCAGGCGATGAGAGGACAAAGAGGAGCAGGGCAGGGCTGACCCCTGCCCTTGAGGAGCTGGCGTCTTAGTGAGCACAAGTAATCCGGGCGTCCCAAGACTGTGCTAAGGGTTTCAGGAACATATTTCAAGGGAAATAACATCAAAACAAACTTAATGAATAAGAAGAACCTACCCAAATAAAGAACAGAAGAAACGTTTTAATCAGAGTGTGCATTTTCAAAAACCCAGAGATGAGAGATAAATTCTATAAATTACAATATGTAACTAATCATATTGTGGGGTGGAAGGTATGATGAGGGGGTAGAAGATGTGGATGGTGCTCAGGTTTCCCAGTTCATAAGGAGCAGTTGCCTTAGCCATATTAAATATTTCTTATTTTATGCTGAGGGCAATAGAAAACTTTGGAGATTTTTTAAAGCAGGGAAATGGTGAAAATGATTGGCCTTTTGGAATATTAACACTAGTTCCATGCCAAAAAATAAATAGACTTCAGGAACACTGGATCATGGTAACCCAAAACCATATAAAATTACTATAATCTATATAAAGACGTTGGAAGCAGTGGTGTCACAGGCCAAGGAAGGGATACTTGGTGAGAAGGAAGGGAATTAAAAATATTAACTATTGATATCCACACATCTACATAGAAAATTGAAGACACAGGAGAGGGGACCATCAGAAAATCAGCAGAGCCCTTCTAGGGACCCATGAAAGGGTGGGATCCAGGGGCAGGATGAGGAAACAGCCTCAGGGTAGAGACACATCTGTAACTGGAATAGCAAGAACAAGAAAATGGTGGATACAGGTATGGGTCAAGTTTTAAATTTGGGGACAGGAAATGAGGACATTCCTTGCTTCTCATTTCTTAGGTTGCTGCTTAGAGTGACAAGGGAATGCGCAGGTAAGGAGTTTGAGGAAAATGGGCAATCTGAAGTTGTGACCCTGGGAAATGGTAGAGAACAATAATACAGACACACAGAAGTGTGTATGGGTCGTGGTAAAGAAGTGGTTGGCATCCAAACCATATATACCCAGGGGCATGAACCTGGACAGTTGTCTGAACAGCTCCAGTAGACCTAAGAGACAGAACAGATGTATCCAGAGTAGGCATTTAGAATAATTTAGGTTTAAGCCCTCTCTCGGTATGCATGGAGGAAGGAAAAGGGGTGAAAAATGTCTGAGGATATTGATAAAAATAAGGATTATAGGATAAATTATAGAAGCACAGTTGGAAAGACATGACTTTGGGATGGGAAAACTGGTGGGTAAGAAATGGGCAAGAAACTCGCTCTTTAAAGTAAGAGGTTAAGCACAGTGGGACTCACTGAGCATAAGAGACTGATGATGAGAAGGTTCACATAAAAGAGTAGCATATGTAAAATTAAATATTCAGAGGCGGAGAGAAATTCTGGCCAATGACAAAAGCCAGGTTATGAACACAAGAGTGAGCAAACAAATGCTGTGGAGATGAAGGTCATCACAGTTAAGAGCCACAGGAAGCTGAGAGCCAAGGTGACCGTGTTTGTGTCAGTCAGCTGACACAAACCCAAAATACTTAGATTAAAAAGACAAGGGGTTTACTTTGACTCACAGTTGTGGAGGTTTCAGTTCATGATTGATTGAACTCATTCCTCCAAGCCTATGGTGAGGATTATAGCCTGGTATGATGACAAACAGACTTAGATCTGAGGGAAGTGGAACACCTGAGAAAATAAGTCTTCTAACTTGAGTGTTGATCAAGGACACCAGAGACCTGAAACATAGTGTGGCCTCAGAATTTTAAAGGATTAATCACAGTTTTTCTCTTGGAATTGTGAGCACTATAGGCTTCTTAGAAAATTTAGTTACTAGGTGGACTCATTTTTGCTAACTAGGGAACCTAGTCATGATGAGTAGAGTAGCCAAAGGATTACTGGATCCTCAAGAGAAAGGACCTTGGTACTGCGGCAATTGCACAGGCCTGAACTTTTGACCAAGTGGTAGTTTCTGGCTGATAAAGAAACTCTACTTTCTTTGGACTGAGTTTCCTTTAAGTGTCTTCCCCTTCCCTTCCCCCTCCCACCTCCTCCTCCTCCTCATTATTATTAATTATTATTATTATTATTATTACTTCACAATTATATCTTTATGGGGTATAATGTGGTATTTTGATATATGTATACAATATATAATGGTCAAATTTGAGTAGTTAGTATTTCCAGCTCTAAATGTCCCTAAGAACCAAGACTTACAGACAAGCTGGCTCCCAGAGAGAGACCCTTCAACCCCCCACAGTGAAGCTGTTGTTAATAGGGGGTAGGTTCCAGAAGTACTGTCAGAGCTCAAGAACAGCTGTAGCCTCCAGTGGTTGGGACGGGGGATGCTCTGGTATCTCCTCAACTTAAAAAAATTCTCTATATTTTTTAGTAATCACAAACTAATCACAAACAAGTCAGATATTGAATGCATAGAATATTATTCTTTTTCTTAACTACTGAAAGTAAGTTTCCTATCTGATGCCAGGACCCCTGCATTCCCTAGGTATTTCCTGCATAGCCACAATTCAGGAAATCAGCAGAGACTTTTAACAGTGATAGTACCTTCCAATCCTCAGACCCCAAGTTTTGTAATTTTTTCAGTGATGTCTTTTATAACAAACAGATCCAGTCCAGAATCTTGGACCCTTGATCTCCTTCATCCTGAAATAAATTCTTAACCTTGCCTTGAGTTGCATGACCTTGACACTTGAGGAAGTTAGAGACTGCTTATTTTGCAACATGTCCCTTAGCCTTGATGATTTTTTCTTGATTAGTTTCAGAATATGCCTATTTGGCAAGAATGTTAGAGAGAAAAGTACTGAATTTTTCAGGTGGCCCAGTGATTTCAACAATATTTTTTTTCTGATGATTTTTTTAAAAATTCTTGAGCAAAGTGGTGTCTGCAAGGCTTCTCCAGTACAAAATCCCTCCTCACTTAGAAATTAAGAGTTATTTCGTGAGGAGATATTTTGAAACTACAGAATTTTTCTGATCCTCTTACAATTTTAGATTTATTCACAAACTTATTTATACCCAAACTGACTTCCTATTTTGTTCAATGGGGTATAAACCACTACTATTGCTATTTTAATCCTTATATTATCCGAAATTTGGCCGGATGGGGCCCATTCAAACCAGCTTCTGGTTCCTTTGACATGTTCCCAACATCTTTTTATCACTTGCGCACAAGATGTCTTTCCTGTCCCATCCTTGAATTATCCATTTTTTCAAGGACCTGGGGTTCTTTTACATGGAAAATGGTATTTTAAATCCAAGACCTGAATATCAGATGTTCTCATTATTATTAAAGTGTCACTGCTTCTAGCCTGTCAGTGGAGATAGGGAATATATAACATTATATAATATATATAATTGGGATATAATTATATATATATATATATATATATATATATATATATATATCCCAATCGCTTTCATATTCATGCCGTTATGCCTTTCGTTGTCTAAATCTCTCCCATGAATCTATTTAGCTGCCTCTCTGTCCATCCGTGCATCCTTCCGTCCATCCACATCCATCTATCCATCCACTATGTATCAGAGACCAAGAATTTACATGGATGGTTACAAGTCTAAAACAACAAAGGTTTTCTCCCTTCTGTGTTTGTAAGTCCCTTCTCCAACAGTGAACACCCATCCTGATTATTTTTCCTAAGTATGTATCACACATTATTTAACTGGTAGACCGCACTGCCTGTATCCACCCCCGGGCTCCCTGTGTGCGCTGCCTCCTCTCTCTGCCACATCTCAGATTCCACATTCCGAGCTGCCTCGCCACATAGAAAGCCCTGACCTCCCTCAGGTTCCATCACCTCACGTCACTCCGCTATGGGCTGCCCACCTCGTCCTGCGTGGGCTCTGACACACTTCACCCGTCTTTCTTCTCCATCCAACTTAGGATCCAACACCCCACATCAGGTGACTCCCAAAAGGACTCCTGCTTTCCTGGCTTGAGCTCTGACACCCCCTATGGGCCACCGCCTTTGGATAGGGTATTTCACTCTGCTGTGCTCCCAGCCCCCACACCAGCAGACGAGGCAGGGGCACTCTGTCCTCTTTCTCTGGGTTCTGACTCCCTGCGCACTCACTCGGCCTCTCTGCAAGGAGGTCCTTTCTTCCGCGGGCAGACTCCGACTCTCACCCCGGCTTCCCTTCCCCTGGCAGAGGCATCTTTCTTGGCAGGTTAGGTCAATGATGTCTGACGTCTTGGCTTGGGCTGTCTTCCACCTGCTTGACTTTTGGCCACTGTAATCCCTCAGCAACACAGGCATCCAGGACTCCCGACTTACTAACTCCCAGCCAACGAATTTAGTACTGAGTTGTTCAGCTTGATTAGTGCTTTATAACACCTACTGCAGACGGTGAAGGGCTTTGAGGACGTCTACACACTGTGACTTGTTCCTAACTTTAGTATTTATAACTATGAATTTATGACTCAAATGAAATTGTGTGAGTTTATAGATAGCTTATAGGATACAGACTTCGTTTTTCAGCATTCTATGGAAAGATTTATTTCTATCTTCTGTCTCCCAAGAGCAGATGGAGAAACCCCCACAGTGCCTTTTGCCTTTTTTAGGAAGTCTATGGTCTGAAAGGTTTCTGAGAATTACAAATCTAAGCAATTGACTCATAATTAATTTCCTCATGTCTTCTGATAATCGCTATAGTTTTAGGAAAACCTGGCCTCAGTCACAACACAATCACCCTAGTGCTTGGCAAATGCCATTTTTTCCATTTCTTAATTTTTCATGCACAGTTTGGATATTGGTATAGAGTAAGAAAATGGATATCATTTGTGTTAGTTTTATAAAATTATAAAACTGATTTCCAAAATGTTAACTTATTTAAATACAAATATTTTCTTTACATTGTGTTTATTGTCAGCTCTGTTTTGAAGTGTGATGGATGCATGTGTGTGTGCATCTGCATGTGTGCATCTGCATGGTCATTCTGTGTGTACGGCTTCTCCATACACCTGTATCTTAGTACATATCATGTGAAACCCTTATTATTTGCACAGTGGTGGGAGTATATTTGTTCTGATCATCTAAAAATTCAAAACTTAAACAAATATAAAAGTTTTCCACATTTGTCCATCTAAATAAACACACTATGAATTACTTTCTCCTATCTTGCTTTATTTTATAAAGATGTTTAAATAGTAACTAGTTGAAAAGCAAAACTGTTGATTTGATTGTTCATTTCACTTTCAATAAAAAGAGTGGATCAGGCATTACTCAATTTAATTTTTTTCTTTGGTAAAATCCATCAGGAGTCATTTCTTAAAACTAGCATATATCTAGCCCTATTAATGCATGAAGCACCATTTAAAATAAGCAATTTTAAAATGCAGCAAAACTAGAATGTCATTATCTTCCTATATGAGAGTAAGTTCATCTTCTCAGATATGAATAGAAGTTTATTTTTAGTGGATATTAAATTATACACATTTAATAGCCTTTTCTTTTTTTCCAAAAATGCTGAAACTGCAGAAATTCTTGGAGTATATTTTCCTTGCATTTATTTTTCAGAAATCTGTTATTTTAAAAAATATATGAAAATGTACCAAATTCAAAGATTTTGCAATAAAATATACAGTATTTTAATAAAGACTCTAGTACCTTAAGTGTTTTATAGTGTACTTCTTTTGTTGGTGAACGCCTTTTACCAATTTGATTAATTCTGTGAAAGACGACAAGTTTGTGCGCCCATCAGCTTTCAATCTCAGAATTTTTTTTTGAGCTTTTTCCTATCTTACCTTTTTTTCTTCTTATCGTGAAACAACACAATTTTTTCCTATTAATAGATATATGGGGTTCTGAATTAATATTATCTTTTCTGCTTACATTACAAAATGAAGACGAATGTGCTCTCCTCCCGAGTGTGGTTTATGATTTAATAATGCCACAGTGCCTGGTCTTGTCAGGATTCTTACCTCGGCAAGCTTATTTGGGGACCACTCAGTCTTATGCACACCTCACATCATGTGGGTATCAGGAACATAAAGTAAATCTCCCCAGTGTTCTGTCTCTAAACACCAGCACAAGGGTGTATGGAGCAATGCGTGATACACTTTTCTTTTGCCAGTTATTTCTTTCACTAAACTATCTCTTTGGGTTTATTCTGAGAAATTTGTATTTTCACTTAAAGTGCTTCAACACTATTACCAAACTATTACCTCTATTATTCAAACTAATCATTCAATCTATTTTTGTTTTTAATGAATGTGCAGAAATTCTGCCTTCTGCTTACAATGCAAAATGTATAAACATTTTTACACCTAAAGTAAAATACGATTCAAAAATATGAGTCTGGTTTTTGTAATACTAGGTTTGTGCAGCCTAGGATAGTCTATGGAAAAGCACAGTGTTAAACAAGTTATCTTATTTTTAAACTTGGGAGATGTTTTGTAACATTGGTTGTAAAGCAGATGGAATATGGTCTTGTCACCAAATTCATACCCATTATATATTCTTCTGCTAAAACTTTGCTCCTTAAACTCAGATGAATAAATTTCCCAAAGGGGAAGAAAATGTCTGTTATCTGCAAGCACAACCTTGACTAGATCCATACTTGGAGTTTGTGTGATGAATGAAACGACCTCTCCCAGTGTTACCACCCATTAGGGAAAGTTTTCAGAGAACACATGCATTCCAGGAGCTGGAAGTAAACTTGCAAAATGCACATGTCCAGTTCACTGAACTGCTACCTTAAATCCATCTATTAAAGATAAGAGTAAGGCTCTGCCCAAACTAGGAAAGATCGAGTCATGCTAGTGAGAACTATTTAGTCAACTGCTTGACACTTCCTGGACACTATAATCAAATTGCTGTATAGGCAGTAAACTCTTATACCTGGTGTGGCTTTTAAATATATAAGGTACCCCAAGAAATTTTCCAAACGACTGTACCTCTGAATCCATTCAACTGGGACGTGTGTTAAAACAAAGCTGGGTGACTCTGTGACAGCCCAGGGGAGGACAGAGGGTTAAAGATTGTGCTGCTCAGCGGTGACCCTGCTTACAAATTAGGAGCTGGGACAAAGGAACAGTGCTTGCAAGAAAGCAGCCAACCTATACAGATTTTGTCACAGGATTGAGATGGAAAGGGAGGGCAAAGGATTTGAAAAATAAAAGAATAAAAGGGTATGAAATCCCAATGCTGAACAAAGATAATATATGAGAGGAGAAAGTTATTTACCATTTGTCACAAAGCCACACATGTGAGAAAGGAAGGGTGAGATCGGACCTAGAAGGTTTTTTTTTTTTTACTTACACTAAGAATAACTTTATTACATCAATAAATTAGAAAATCGATTTTGTTTGTGTGTAGTATTTTTTATAGTCTATACTTAATTTGAGAAACAATTAGGTAAACTAATTTACCTAGGCAACTAGGCAAACTAATTGAAGTAATAGGTAAACTGATTTAGGTAAATAGGGAAACTAATTTAAATTCTGGCCAAGCCTTCCTATAAATTTTATATTTTCTAGGAGTCTTACATGCAGAGACCCAACCAGGGAATCCAAAAACTCACAGACTTCTGCTCCCGGTACCCCACCTCTACCTTGCTTATTTAAAATGAATTAATTAACCACCTCCTCAGGCCTCTCTTTTGAACTTTACCAGTGCACATGTGTAAATTAAGAATGTGTCTGGTACTCTTAAGTTCTAATGTCGGGTACTTATTTTATATGTGTATCACCAATAATTAAAATGAGCCTTAACACCTATACTAAATGCTCTACTGCGGGACCAAATGCCAGCACATAGGGAAACTCGGCCTCTGACACTGTGAGAACTGTGAGAGACAGAGGCCGTTATTGTGGACTAAGAAGGACACTTGGATATTAGCACAGTCCTCGGTGAGAAGGTAAGGTTTTAGAGTAGGTTGTGAAGCCAAAAGATTTTCTTTTTTTAGTCAGTTTTTGTTTCTTGATGTGATTTTCCCAGCGTTTTACAAAGGGGATTTCAAAGAATAATGATTCCAGTGCTGCTGTAAGTTAAGAAAAGAACGAAGAGGAGGTTGTTTCCTATTTAGATAATTCTGAGAATGTGACACATTAAATCCCTCTTTTGGAGACTTACAGTTTTGGTAACCAAAATAAAGTGTATGCAATGTTTGTACAGCTTTTGAAAACCTGTTTAAAATAGTTTAATTTATTTGACCTTAAAGACTTCCTGTATTTAGCTTTAATAATTTCCTGTAACTCTACTCTTCTGGAATACACAATTTTAAATATGGATATATTTTCCCATTCTATGTGCTTATCCATTCTTTCCTGAAGTCACATTATTTTTAATATTAAGGATTGAGATCAATTGTTAATATCCGGTAGTCGTGGCCATTCTTTCCTTAATATACTTCAGTTCTTCCTCACATGTTAACTTTTCTCAATTAAAGAATTCTTTTCAAAATAAGAAAAGAAACTTTGGGATTTTAAAATGAGAATTCATTAAAAGTTTAACAGAGATCTAAGATATTTACTTGAATAAGTAAATCTACTCTGTAAAAACAGATAGGTCTTTGTTCTAGTTACAGAAGAGAAAAAATACTTAGAATAAGTTATTTTCTTTCTATAGGATTATTTTTTGATGTTGATAATGTTAGTGAGAACTTAACCTCAGCTAAGAGTGTATTTAGAGAAAAATTTACTGAATTTTTTTCCATATTTATTCTGCTCCAGCACATTTTCTGAACTATTAAAATTGTTTTCAACAATTTCCTTAGTCTACTAGATTAACTTACATTATCAGAAAATGACAATTTTATACTTCTTATCTTTTATTATTGATATCTTATTTGTCCTTTGTAACTTGTCCTATTGCTTTAAAGTAAAAATGTTTAGTGTTACTAACAAACATCTTAGCCCTTTTTATGCTAGAGGGATCAATGATAGTTTGTCACTCTTTTTTATTTTAAAGAAAAACAAAATAACAAAAAGGAAGAAATACAAAACAATACAAAAACAATAATAATGATACAGAATTTCAAAACAAGATGATAGGAAATTAACAATAGTTGTTATATTACATATTGTTACCTTCAACAAAGTTGCTCAGATTACGAGATGTAAGAATGCAAGGTTGGTCAAACAAGCAAAGAGAATGAAAAATAATTTTAAAACATTAGAAATGATACAGAGCTTCACTAAGCAACATGGTATAAGCACACAAAACTGGCAAAAAAAAAATTAAGCATTAGCTGTTTTTCAATAAACCAACAGACATCAGCCGTACAATTATCCCAGCTATGCTTGTATATCCGTACATATTTTCCCTCCTTTCCTTCTTTCTTTCAATTCTTCTTTCCCCCATGCCAGGTGTTCCTGTCCTTTGAGCAATTTCTTTCCATTGCACTTTTACTATAATGTTGGCAATTTATTTGAAGTGAACTCTCCTTATCTTGTTAAAGAATTATTCCTTGAGTCCTACTTTACAGATAGTGTTCTACAAAAGCAGAGGTTTAATTTGATCACAGCTTTTCAAATCTTTCCCAAAGATCATGTGGTTTGTTATTATTAGCCTTCTGAAATAATTATATCACCTGATTTCCTAATAAATAAACTATCTTTACATTCTTAACTCATCCTAATAAACTATAGTGGATTGTTCTTAAATATATAAAACTGGTGTACTATTACTAAAATTTAAGAATGTATTTTCACGTACATTCCCAGCAACTACCTGAGCTCTTCTTTGGCTGGAGAGAGGAGGAGACAGGGAAAAAAGCTTCTCCAGATATTTTGACCAGGTAGCATGCCCACCACAATATATGTCCCAAAATGATTTGTTATTTTTAATATATAAGAAAAATGAGTTCCTCAAACATCTCTATAAATTAAGTACAAACAAGTAACTGAAAAACTTTTATAAGTTGAAATTCTAGCTATATGCACATTAATTTGTTAAGTTCTTTATGTTTCCAATTTATGTGCATCAATTTTGGTAAAATTTCACCTTCCCTTCAAAGAGATGTGTCTATTTTTATCAATTTGTCTAAAAAATGCAAAAGAGGTATTATTGGAAAAGAAGGAGTTGAAGTCAAGTACATTTGGAGAACATGGGTCCGAACACATTTGAAGAGGTTTGCTTGTTGTCGGACTTCTCAAACTTCTCTTTAGAAGAAAGTCCTTTGAATGTCTTCCTAAGGTAGATCCAGCAAGCAGTCAGTGATTTCCAAACTTTATTATGGGACTGTTTTACCCTGAGCATTTTTGCTAATGGGATGTACTTTGAAGAATGTCAATGTATATCATACTCATTACAGAAAAACAAGAATGTAGGTAGGTATGTGTAGACATACATGTACTAGTGAAGCAATTTTTGAAATATTGCTATAAATTGCCTGTGAGTTTTCTCAGTTTTTAAAACTTAAGCATCAGTTGTCTGGATGTAAACTTTTCTGCAGTAAGTGCTTTCTTTACTGAATGTCCTTTTCTGCCATGGTTGCAAGTTGTTTAATGAGTCTTTCTGACCAGTCAAGAGATCTTTAGAGTTCAGCATAAACATGATTTCTTCTTTCACCTTTATTCCAATGAATCTTTTCTTTTAGGTCTTACTTGAAAATTTTCTCTTTACAAAGGTTTAGAAGTGTTATTAGCTGATATTAAGGAAACAAATGCTGAAAGAAGATGAAAATAAATCAAACACGTCAGAGTTGAGGATTTTTCCAAAGACATGACCAGTGTGAGGGGAAGAGCACAGACATTTATTACTTACATAAAACTACAGAACATTTTGTTTTCAGAACAGTACTGGAGATTGAACCCAGGCCTGAGCCACATCTGCAACCTTTTTCTTATTTGGGGATACATTCTTGTTAAGTCACTGATTTGCCTGGACTGGGCTCAAAACTTGTGATTTCCCTGTCTCATCCTCCCAGAGTGCTAGGATTATATATGCTACCAAGCTTGGCTGCCGCACAATCCTTAGCTAAAATTTTTACATTGCTTAACCTACACTGTACTCAGGCTTCGCCACACAGAGACTTTGCATACATAGTGATGGCTATGCACACACCCACCTAAACTTTGCTCAGGCAAAGCAAGTAGAACATATATAAAAGAGGAAAAGATAAAGGTAAGCTTCACCTCTTCCTAATTTTGCCCAACCCCAAGCTACAGAAATATATTTCTTCCTTTTGAAATGTATCATTGTATCATTGTAGCTCAGCCAGGTCAAGCTTACTTTTTATACTATGAAATTCAACCTTAATTCCTTCACTAGACCACACTACGTCACCGGCTAGGAAATGTCATCTTCTCCACACTTTTGAGTGGCCTCACAGTAAGGCTGCTGGGTGTCAAGTCATTTGGGCCATGTGGGGCCCAGGGTGAAAGTCCTCCTACTATTTATAGGGAGAATGACGATAAAATTTAAATACCCACACAATAAAGGAAACATCAGATGTTGCTTTGTAGCTCTTCACAATTTCTATTGTTATATACCAGTTAAAAATTAATTTAAACTTTAAAAGATCATAACATGTTTTGTAACTTGTGAAGAAAAAGTGGGCCCAAGCTTGGTGTAATTCTTTATGTGCTCACATAGCCAATGTTTCTGAAATGACATTTACAAATTAAAGCACTAACACTACAACATGCAAGATAACGGTAGCCACAGGACTTCCTTTGAGGAATTACTTTCAGCGTCTGATAAAAAGACCCATTCACGCCACAGGCACAAGTCTTGGGGTGATTGTTGGACCCCTACATTCTGCAGCTGTCCTAAGCCTTGCTGTTCAGGCAGGAAGTGTACAGTCCTTAGCGGAATATCAGGTCCTGACCCTGATTTTTCAACTACCAAGAACGTACTCTTACTCTGGAGAAATCCACTCCTTTCAGTTTCCTTGGCAATAAAAACAAAAACAACCTGGGCATGGTGGCGCACGCCTTTAATCCCAGCCTTTGGGGAGGAGGAAGAGGCAGGAGAATGTCAAGTTCCAGCCCAGCTTGGACAGTTTAGCAATTCAGCAAGACTGCCTAGCTCAGGATAGAAAGAAAAGAGCTGGCCGTGTAGCTGAGTGCAAAGGCCTTGAGTTCAATCCCTGATACCACCACCTACAGCAAAGCCTGCCACAAGTCTCTTGGTTTCCTGGTTTCAGCCAAGGCAACTCCTTGCAGTTTCTCCCTAGTGCAAAATGTGTGTGCTAAATTGCCTGAGTGATCCTGACTTGCAGCACTGCACCAGCAAAGGTAGGAATTCCAGCCTGCCGAAATGGTTAGCATGGGCGAGATGGACAGGAAGCAGTCTCCTTCCTTGCATAGTGGAGAAAGTGTCCTGACTTGTGACAGGCAGAGACACTGTAAATCACTGGGTACAATCACCTGCTTTGGAAACTGGCTCTACAGGACAAGCACTTTATATGCAATGCATTTCAGAGGACAAATCAGAGTACATCTCAATAGGTTAAAAACAACATGACAAAGTTTTTGTGGGAACTGGACCTGTCCGGCTCACATTCACAGCGCTCCAGGGATAGATTCTGGAATTTTGTGCCTGATTCCCTCCCTGAGGTGCAAGACAACACAGTTGGGCCTTCTGAGCACAAATCCTCCTCCATTTCGCCCAGAGCCCTCCCTGGCTTTCTAACGCGAGCTCCTAGAAGCTGGAAAGGGAAGCCTACTTCATGCTGTTGGTTGTTAGGCAACTTGTAGGAACAGTTTTCAAAACAAGTCACGGGCCCTGGAGTGGTGGCGCACGCCTGTAATCCCAGCACTTGGGAGGCTGAGGCAGGAGGATCTTTGCCCGTTCGAGACCAGCCTGGCTACAAAGTGAGCTCAAGGCCAGCCTGAACTGCATAGCGAGACCGTGTCTCAAAAAGAAGCAAAACAAAAACAAAAAAGGCACTGGAAGGCTTCAGGAGCCACTCAGAGGGAGGAAAACCATCTCCGCACTGCTGCTGAACCTGGAAGCAGTGAGCCCATCGCTTGACCTCTGGTCACTATCTCCTCCGCTCCGGCGCTGTCCAGTGCTTCCATTTGTTCAGGGCACAAAATCAAGTTCCGGCTCCTGACGTCCGCCTCCAGGCTAAGTGAAGGGAGAGAAGAAAGTCGTACGCACTGTCAGCTCTGTGGGACCTTGGTGTCCCTGCTGTCTAGAATAGACGCAATAAGCATCCAATATATATTTGCTGCCTCAACTACAGAAGCTCGGCATTGCCTTACAGCCGCCCGCGCTACACATCACGCTTGAGACCGGCAGTTGCAGAGTTCAGCCAGCGGAAGCAACGCTCTTCCCCGCCCCATTGGCAACCGGGAGGGATTTGTGCCCGCAGAGGGAGGAGCTGCATTTTAGGAAGATCATCTCCGCCTTGTCGATCACCTGGAAGCTGCACAAACCGAACCCCTAGAGCTGTGCCTCCTATTCCCCTTCTCGGGGGCCCCTGAGCGCACCCTCCGCCCCCGGGCGGTGCGCAGGCGGCGGCTGTCAGCGCCCTGGCTCCCCGCGCAGCTCCAGGCCGGTCCTGAGGCGGGCGCCAAGCAGGGTCAGCGGGGAGTCGGGGCGCCCTGCATCTGTCACTCAGCAAGACGGATGGGGCTCCCTGCCAGGCCTCTGACCCTGGGGGAGGAAGGTGCACCGCGCTACGCCGCAGGCTCCAGATCAGAGAGCCAGGGGCTTTCGCCCTCCGCCGCGCCCGCGGATGAGGGTCCAGCGCCCCTGCCGAGGCCCTTGTCTCCACCTTGAGCTAACTAACACACAGTACTTTTTTTTTTAAATGCCTTTAAGCCAACCTTTCGTTGTGGGGTGAGAACTGGAATCTGGGTGTGGATTCCACTGGGAGAAACGAAGGCAAGCCAAATGCAGAAGCTGAAGCCCTCAGCAGGTTTCCAGAAGTGCAGCTGATTTGTAGTGAAAGAAAAAAAAAAATACTAATGGTGATTTCTTACACAGAGAATTGAAAAGATTGGGACTAGCGTAAAGTTAAAGGAGAAATTCCTCCTCTAAACCAAAATTGGGGACCTCGAAATTTCCAGGATGAATTACATTTTTAAAAATTGATCATATATTACCAAACTATGCAGATATCTCGATTCGTTTTAAGTACGTGTCATACTAGTAAGATTCATGAACAGTACAGAATATCTCCCAGTTATCTCCACTGATTCTAATTCAGCTGCTCCATACGCCTCTGTGGGTGTCTTAGTTGCGCTCATAACAGGTTACCAGTCCATGCACAAAATTTGCATTATGTACCAGATAATCAGGTTATCTGGGTTCAAATCCTCACGCAGCCCTTACTGTATCACGTCAGCCAACTTTCCTGCGGGAGTTTTCCTCTGCAAAATTGATAATAATTCCAGATAATAATAATTCTGCTTCATGGAGTCATTTTGAGCATTGTGTTAGGTAACACATGTTCACAGATTCCAAACGGGGCCTAGAGTAGAGTATTCATGGGCTTACTTTCGCTAAATTAATTCTTCTCTAATGTTAAGTAAAAAAGTGTTTGTGATGTCAGACTTTTTGGGGGGAGCACTGGGGATTAAACTCAAGACCTTGCACTTGCCAGGCAGGCACTTATTCCACTGAGCTATATCCCCAGCCCAGCATCAGACTGTTTTTAAATGAAATATTATTGTCCCCTTTATATACATTGGTATTTCTGAATTTCTTTGCAATACACGCACAAACTCAAAACTGATGTAAAACTACAATACATAATTAGGATCGGCATATTCAAATAGCAAAGCTCATTAGTAGACTTTGAAAAATCAATCACGTTTTAAAGCTCTTATTTTGCAGAGATTTGGAGAAAGACACTAAAATCTAGCTTACTTCACTAGAAAGCAAGAATCTTGTTTTGAAGTCAAGTCAGTTGCCAGAATGCTGAGGAACAGATACGCTCATGAACCAATTTGTGAAGGGCTCATCACTAACTGTCCCTTTGCTGCCTGCAGACAGTAACACAGACGCCGGTACCTCCTGAAGAGGGGCGGATGTGTCACCCTTCTGGAAGTAATAAAAGGAGCTATTGTCTGCAATGCCAGTGGCCACATTTCTTATATTTTCATGTGAACCAGACACACGTGTAGTAGTATGAGTGTAAATCCTCACACTTGTCAACTAGCTTTTAGGTACCAATGCATGTGAACATACGTCAACACATACTTTTCCCCGTCAGTTCCTTCAGTAACCTTGGAAATAGGTTTTTATAGAACTAAGATGATTAAAATTTAATGAAAATGTTTACAATAAAGAGCAAAGAAGCATCATTCTCATGGCAATTTAAACAGGTAGTAATAAAGCCATTGTTATGTCCTTCATGTTGTTATCTTGGAATTATATGGAAAATAATTAATGATATCTGAAAATTATTTTGAGACTTTCATTTTTAAAATGCTAAATCCTGGAAGGCAAATATTTTGAAAATATTCGATTAGGAAATAATATATACCTCTGTTTAAAGATTTTGGGAAGACAAAAAATTTTCAGTCACTCTGATGTTCCCTTTTGCTAACACGCATCCACCCACTTTTGCCCTTCTGAAATTTATAGTTATACAGAGTCATCAGCTGCTGCTGGTAGTGATGGTTGTTCTAGGAAAATATTTTTTGGAAACCACCATCTTTGGGACACTTATTGAAAACTATATTCTGAGGAACTGTGTTATAAAAGAATTCCTTAGCAAGGAAGGGAGCAAGAGTGTCTTAAATGATGTAAGGAACAATCTTGTCACAATGAATGGAAAGTAGTTTTATCCTGTATCAATTCAACTGCCACGGCTGGGGCATTTTCTCAGGCTCTAATTTCAAATTTAGCGTCTGACTTGCAGCTACCGCTAGCTGCCACCAGAGGGCAGATTTTCACATCATTCGGAATAGACGCTCAATTTGAGCTGGGAGCCAAGGGTGTTTATTTTCACAGTGCTTCTTCAGTTGAGCTTTATCAGCATCACATTGTAATATAAAAATATTGTACGTAACTATAAGAAACACATATTGTACTTCCTAGATAAAATATGTTTCCTGAGAAAAAGCAAAATAAAAATTAAAAAAGAGCAATTTGTAAGAGAGCTGTGGTGCTACGGAGGAAAGACAAACCCTAAACAGGCTAAACATCACCCTGAAAAGACACGCAGAAAGCAAAACGTCAGACGGAAACTAGAGCTCTGATTATCATAGTGGTACCAAGACATTTGTTTTCATTCAAGGAAATAAAACTGGCCATCAAATTAATGCAAACAATACTAAATGCAGTATTTTTAAGCAGTGCCAACAGCAGTGGGAGCCAATACGTTTTGAATGCGCTTTTCATGTTATTGTAATCTCAGGTTAGGGACGAAGAAACTAAGCAAAAATACTTTCTCATAGCCACCAGCATCCTGGAAAATGTCCCTATCTTTTGCAACTATAATCTCACACTACAGACTTCCAAACACACACACACACACACACACACACACACACACACACATATCAAATTGGAGGGCTGAGGGAGAACTTCTGACGTGCAAATATTCTGTTAATCCCAGGCTTATTCATAATAGCAGAATTTGGATGCAACCTGTCTAACAATAAAATTACCAAACAAAATAGCAAATAACCTATCCTCACTGCCATTAAAGTGGGCAGATGAGAAGCAACGGGGAGAAGGCTAGGTGCCTAGAAGAGAGAAATGGAGAAAATGGTATCTGCACCATGAATAAAAGTATGGAAAATATGTGCCTAAATGGATAAGGATGAAGAAAGAAATCTGAGGAACAAACATCACACTCGTCAGGGTGCGAGACTGTAGAGGTTATGCACCAACATTTTAAAAGAAATAATCCTGGAAAACACTTGCAAAATATTGCCAAAGGATGAAGTGTGAGAAAAAAGTATCCTCCTGAGATTTTGGAGCAAAACCAAACTTAGTTCATTTCACATAATTCTTATGCGCCCCAAGCGAGTCCGCCACACCCAGGCCTGTCATGACCGCGTCTATATCGGTCCCTCAGAGCACACACAGGATGCAGCAATAACAGTTTCTGTTTCCTTAGCACTAATAACAGCACACAGAATGTGTATAGAGGTTTCCAGGTTTTTAAAATGTTATTGCTTAATTTATGTCAAGTCCAATTACTATAAATAAACACAGCCATGCGGAATCCCATGGCGCTGCCTCTACAGAGTCTTCTCCCAAGAGAGAGCAGAAAGAAAAATTCAGATGACTTTGGGTAACAGAGACCAATGGGAACAATCAGCAGGGCAGCGCCGCCTTATCTGGCTTCCAACAAGCCCTGCCGCAGCCGTAAGCACAAAGACATAGCATAAGCATACAGACGACACAGAGCATCCCGTAGCAGCATTCCTACAAAAGACAAGGGGTTTTCCTGGGCTACGGTAGCTCTCCTCTCGCTGTCTGGAGTCCCCTCCCTACCCGCTGGCTGTCAATAAGGACTGCTGCTTGTGGTTTCTGAGCCTTTCATGATGATCGCTTGGGGATAAACGCCCAGATTCCTGGACTATGCCCCAGAACAACTGAGAGCGTTCAATGCCAGAAAAACTACTTTCTAAAATATCTCCCCAGCTTGTAAGTCAGAGCAAAGTCTGTG
The DNA here is from genome assembly GCA_004027595.1 of Dinomys branickii. Lineage (NCBI taxonomy): Eukaryota > Metazoa > Chordata > Mammalia > Rodentia > Dinomyidae > Dinomys > Dinomys branickii. Next base: position 95,416 of record PVLD010005717.1, read on the forward strand.
TTTTAGAAAGCACAGCCAAAGGCGTAGGAAACTGTACTGATCTTTATTGTCCTATGCTGCAGCCATGTCGGGCGCCTTCCCTAGCCACGAGGGTTCCTTTTAAGGAAGAACCCACCTCTAAGAAATAAGCCTACTTAACCCTCACAACTTCCAGCTGCTGGTCAGAATCCACAGCTGTTCTTCAGACCTCCCCACCCACTGTCTACATTGAAAGCATGCAAATTTAAAGAGCTTCTTAAATGCCTCTTCCTTTACCATAATATACGGGAAAATAAACACAGAAGTGCAGCTCCAGCACTGCAATCAGAGGGAGGCAGAAAACACAACAGTAGGCATTCCCATGTGGTCAAGAAAAGCCTGCAGCTGGTTCCATTCAGAGAAGATTTAGGGGACCAGACTATCCCAGCAGAACAGTGGTAAATACTCTGAACTCCAAAAAAAGTAATAGTACCCACCTACTGGAGAAAACTCTGACATGTAAGAACAACACCCCCACGCAGACAGCATAGGGCAATCGCAGCCTGACCCAGAGAAGAGCATAAGCTCTCATCTGCTTACTCAGTGAATATTTACTGAGCATTTGCTATGTGCCAGGCATGGCTGTAGATCACTGGGATACATCTGTGAACAAAACAGACACAATTCTGTCCTTTTTGAGCTTACACTCCAGCAGGATCTTGGACAATGCCAGAAGAGTTCCAACCAGACCACGACAGCATAACATTCCCTTGGCCACACTCGAAGCCAATTCAGTGAGGAAGAAGTAATCAGAAATCATAACAAGACTCCATAGCACATTCACACATTCTTTATGACTTGTTTCATGTGTGTGAATGTATACGTATGCATATATGTGTAATTATCATTCCATGGTGTGGCTTCTCAACGATTCCTTCATTTATCTCTTTTACAAGCACATAAGCAATGTTTATTCTTTGCCATTTGTGACTAGATCAAAAGTTTTCACTACCTAGATAAGATTTTTTAAACACTCCTTCAGGAATTTTGACAAGTAGGCACCTCAACTGGGAAGAAACTTCATGACAATGCAAGTTAACATTTTGGTCCTCAGAAAAAGCAAACCTGGAAACCATGCTCCCGGTTTTGGTTTGGATTTAGAATGCTCCCCCTCAGCTCATGGTACTACTGGGGGGAGGTGGAACTTGCAGGAGGCAGGGCCCGCTTGGAGGAAGAAAGTCATACAGGGTGGGGCTTAAAGGGTGAATTGGGACACTGGCCATTTCATCCTTCTCTTCCTCCATCTCTTTCTCTTTCAATCTTTGTTTCCCAAAAAACTGCTACCTGGGTAGCTTTCCTCTGCCAGACACTTGTGCCACGTTTCTGCCTTGGAGTCAGCTGACCATGGACTAAAACTTCTGAAACCATTAGCCACAGTAAATTTTTCTCTTTTTAAATTGAGTCTCTGCATCATTTCATCACAGTGACTGAAAGCTAACATACTCCCAAAGAATACGTCTTTGTGCAACTTTCATTTCCATCAAAGTTTCAGATGTTTTATCGAAGGTCCTTCGATGAAAGGCATAGCACAAGGCTCGATAGCTGAACAAGCAGGTGATGCTCTATGACTCCCACATTAAAGGAACAATCCAAACTGAGGGCCTCTGCCCCTGTCATTTAAACCTCCATGTTTGTCAAATGCTGTACTTCAGCTTGCAAAGTCACTGACTCTAAAAGATAGCACCTTCATTCCAAAGTAGAGTGACATGGGCATGTGAGGCCAAGGTCCTTTGATTCCCAGATTGTTAGTTCTAACAGAAAAAAAAAACCTCCTTTTTTCTATAAAATTTATTTCAGAATGTCATAAAAATGTCATTTTTCCGCATAACATTGAGCAGGAGTTTGTAAAATCCTTCTGCAGACTCTAGATTTGTGAAAGCCTTCTTACTGGCATGGCTAACATTTTTCATGTTGTATTACCTTCAGAAAACTCCAAGTCAGGGCCAGCAGAGAGGCTTTAACAATTGTCTTACCCTGGGCAGTGTGACTGTAAATTTCTTTGACTTTCAGCATCACAGCAGTGCTGTTCATTATGCTTTTTAAAAATCAGTTGTCGTCTTATAAATCCATAGATTCAGCCATTTTTCCATCTTTTCCATAGTTGCATCATATAGCATAAATGTTAGCTACTTTATCATTGCCATTATGGGTTCATGTACAGATCAGTGGACTTCCTCTTTTTTTCCTTCCTTATGCTTCATTATCCTGACTTCATGGCTAACAGCACTGTAACTCCTGCTTCAAGGAGCTTATACCTTGCAAGTCACACTTTTTATGCAAGTCACACTTTATGCTTAGGAACTATCAGGGCTGTGCTTGAGGGCCGCTGTAGACATTAAAACTATAATACTGATTAAGTAATTCAGGCAATTTGTTTACAGGATGAGAATTGAAACAAATGCCAAGTGTCCTCTCATTTTACCTCAGCCAGGAAGATGTTGTGTCCAGTCACTAAAACTTTTGCCACGAAAAGAAAATATACCACTGAGTATTGATGTTGCTTTGGCAAGTAAACTTCAGTGAGCTGGCCGATTCACAGGCACAGAGGCAGTGATCAGCGAGTACTGACTGTACTTAGGAGTGAAGATAAAGTCGTTAATGAATTCCATGAACATTTAATATTGAGTAGACCTCTATGGGTTGTTTACAGTGAGAAACACACATGGTGGGGTTAAGGAGATGGATCAACATTTCTTAATGACATGCCCCGGTATCCTTGACATTAAATATGAATAAGAACATATACAATTAAGTGAAGGCCTAAGACAAAAGCACACCCTCTGCCTTTCAGGACTATCAGCTTGCCTAGGACTCATGTTTGCAAACCAGTGACGTGGGTATTAGTCCTTGAAGAAATGGAAAAATTCCTGACCACCCACTTTGAACCTTCTTTAACTGGTTACTATTTGATGGCAAAATTCAGGTCCTGATGCTTTTACATTTTTTTCTTAACTTGTGAGAACTTCATTCAAGAGGCAACAGAAAGTGGTAGCTAAAAGGCTGAGCTCTGAACTCATTTGGGTTCAAGTCCTTGGATCCACCATACCTGCTGCATAACCTTGAACTATCACTTAGCCTACTCCTTTTCATCTGATCAGAATGAAATGGGGCACTAAACACACCGAACTTCTCGCAGAACTAGTGAGAAGACCAAATGGGGTACTCAGAAAGCATTTTAAAACATTAACGATGGTCAGTGCATTAATTACATCTTTCAGTATCCAGTGAAGTAAGCGTTTTTAGATGCTGTCTTCCAAATTCAAATCTTTTGAAGACTGATAAACATGTTCAAGAAGATGTTCAAAGAATAAATAAGTCTAGAGAGGGGACAAACCTCAAAGTTTCAGTTGCACAGACCATTTCTATGAGAAAATGGGAAAACGTGGGAACTGGTACAATTGGTTCACCAATGCCACTGCTTCTCAACATTCTGAGAAGAAATATTTAAATGTTCTCCAATATGCCCCTCCTCAAGCTATTTGTGTTCAAGATGAAAACCACTGCTTTCCCCTTACTCTGAATTGGTAGACTGAACACAGATGAGTTACATGAACCAATTCCCCATTATGTATTGCAGATAGGATCTAATAAAAAGTTTTAAAATTTCATTTTAAAAATGAGCAGATTAGCCAGGGCTATAGTTTACTGGTACAGTGCTTGCCTAGCATCCAGCAGGCCCTGAGTTCAATACCAGCACTGGGGAAAAATAAGCAGATTTTGTTGCTTCCAAAGTGTTAATTTAAAGGCTTAGTCTTGGTTATGTCATAATCAAGAAATCTGTTACAACATAGTTTTCCTTCTCGTTGTTTCAAACCTCCTTATTGATATTTCTTCCTTGCCCCAAATTGCTACGGAAAGCCAAATGGCCCCGGAAACCTCTGTCAGTCCTACTATTCAAACCTCGTAAAATGGGGTTGTGGTAGCCAACTGATGGACGTTCTGTGGCATGTAGACACTTCAAATCAGAAGTGAAAAATCTTCAACCTTAACCATTTTGAGTTCCCACAATGATCTCCTTCTTAGATCTCTGGCTCCTTCTTTCATGTAAATGTGTAGTGTCTCTTTTAGTTTATAGCATAGACAAATTAAACTAAAACAAATTAGTGTTTATGAGCCTTCTTCATTTGAAAAAATAAAGAATCTTTTAGTACTTTTTGATTTTTTCTGAATTTCCTTTAGTTTTCCTTCCTCTTTCTATGTCTTTTTAAATACATAAAACAAGAAAATAAATACTATTACTCAGAATTGCATTCAGGTCAACCCTACTTCCTGTAGAAAATGTTCACACAACACTGAGAAAGCATAGCGTGCTCTGTATCAAATGGTGTACTGCTATGTTCTATATGCTTAAAATATTATTTAATGCTTTTGAAAATAAACCTTCACCCTTTTTTAGTGCTTTTAATGCTTAGGCATGTAGTGTGGGATAGAAGAATGTTTCCACGAGAAGGTTATGAGTGAACATTTCTCTGGGTATAGATTCACATTAGCCAAGATCTTAGAGAATGATGAAGAATACTAATTTATTCACTTAAAGAGAATGAAATATTTTGTCAGTCTAGTAGTTATGCTTGCAATGTCTACCAGTACATTCCCTTAAGGAAGACATATGTGATGTTAGATTATAATCAAGAAGTTCATAAGTGATGAGCATACTGGAGTGAATTGCAGTTTAGTTAGCAAGAGGCACACACTTACAACAGAGACCTGAGTATCCACTTCCAAAAGCTAAAAAAGCACTTCTCCACTACAAAAAAGCACTTCTCTGCTAACTACCAGCCTCTGAATGCACAGTAACTTGCTATGTTCTAAGCTGATACCTCTTTTCCATCACCTAGTCTATTTCTAGTGCAAAAGATTGGATATCTTCTTACAAAATTATACTTGTGCTGTAACTATCATTAATCTATGGTTCTTCACAGAACGTTTCTATTAGGGTTCAGAAACTATAGTCAAAACCAGTAAAAATAATTGTATACAAGTTGAGGGCCTATTCACACATTCATTCATTCTAGAAATATTTATTAATAAATACTTAATGAACTCTCATTACTTGGCACCATATTAGCATTGAGCTAGATGTTGTGTGTTGGGGTGGTGTTACCAAAGAAACAACACATAAAATGACTACCAAAATATAAAGATCAAGATTAACTGTACATCAACATACAGGGTTCACAGAACGGTGTGAACATAGTAGGTCATTCTTGGCTAGAAAGCCTTGCTGTAAAGAGAGGGATCTGAGCAAGACCAAGAATGATGGACATGATTCCAAAAGAGAAAGGAAAAGGAAGGATGAGAAATATTAAAAAATGAACATACTCAAAATAACCTCCAGTCAAATCTAGCCAGGAAATGATCTGATCCCATTTGGAGGTAGAAGGTTCTATTCTCACAGCAAAGACTTAACCGGTTTTAGGACTCTGTTTACAGTTGTTTCTTCACATATCCTGGCATTTTCTTATAACACAAGAAAAAATAGTTTTTCAACTTACACAAAATCAGTGATGGAAGAAATATCCCTCAGCATGGAAAGGCACAGAGCATACCTCACCCAGTGAGTAGATAGCACTGGATGGCACTGAGGGAGAGAGGCGCACTATGTCACCATTTGTTTTGCTATCTGGTAATCTGTTACCAAAATCCCATATCAAGTTGGCATGGGAAAACTATAACTAATTTAAACTATAAACTGTAACTAAAGTTTAAACTATAACTAATTTAAAATTTACATCATACTAGTAAAGACATTTTTACTATTGGATGACAGCATATACTTTTCTGTGCCCCACAAATGTAGTTCTTCATTAAAAGGCTATTGAGCCCTTGTAAAACATTCACCTTATTGTACTGGAATCTTCTGGAATCTTAGAGAACATGAGCAGTTCATCAGGTAAAAGGCAATCATTATTTTCCTGTAGTTACAGGAAAACTTGGGTTACCCATGAGGCTGAGGTCACACAGAAATATGGTCAGTAAATCCTGCTGTTCTGGATGTAGGCAGCAGCAGGCTTTCCAGAGCTCAGACAAGAATCCAGGCTAAGATCAAAATCAGCACGCTTTATCTGAAACACTCAAAACAGGTTTCCTTGGGATTGAATTCAGGGCCTTCTTGGTGAGCTAACTCCTTACAATCCCAACCTTTTTTTTTTTTTTTTTTTTTTTTTGCGACAAGATCTTACTGGGTCACTAAGTTACCCAGGCTGGGCTTGAACTCGAGATCCTCTTAAAATGCTGGGTTTAGGTATGCTCCACCATGCTCAGCTGGGCAGGGGTTTTTCTGTAAACATTCTCTCCCTGTCCCTCCCCTCTCCCTCGCCCCCTCTCTCCCCGCCTCCACCTCTCTCTGTGTCTCTGTCTCTCTGTCTCTCCATCTCTTTCTCTCTCCTTCTCGGTGAAGCTCACAAAGGAAATAAATTACTTCACATGGGGGTAAAAGTAATTCTACTGTTATCTGGGTTTATTCACTAGAATATTAAGTTTTTTAAATACGGACAAACTGTCATTCTCAGAGAGCAATTCAGGAGCTTTGTTTATTGATTCCCAAGATAACTGTACTGGTCAACACAGGTCAATCATCATGGAGACTGATGGTTGACCTGCGTTATCTGCCTTTTGCTGGTAGGGAAAGCAAAATGCACACAGTCTTATGTTGCCTCCCTTTCCATAGCTAGTGGGTAATAAGATCAGAAATGCATGTGGTTTCCTAAAAGGACTAGTTTTCCAACCATCAGTTCTCATTCTTTTATAGCAACATTCCCATTCACAACTTGGACAATAATTTTATCCACACACTGAAGTAACTACAAGACATGAAAACACACTAGTATCAAGCCACACTTCCAGAACAAAGCACATTTAAAAAAATGGATTGGAATCCTGTAACATAAGCCAAACTTTAGAACTTATCTTCCAAATATCATTATATATATATTAAAATAAAATGTGGATGAATCACACCATCTGAACAGGTGATTCCGTGCCTCTCTCCTCTAAATGATTCTGCACTGGTGGTGAGTGTGTTCGTTTTGCTTTGGAAACCAGTCACACACAAAAACTAACCACTTTGCAAAAACAGATAAACAAGGTAACAGTCCTATCAGAAAGGATTAGAACGGTTCCCTTGTGGCTTCTTTCCCCTTACCTACTACTGCCATTGCTAAACTTTGCAGCTGCCCTGGGTCTTTGCAATTTGTCACCCACTAATTGTAGACCAGTCCTTTGGGTTCACACATGAAAAAACTGAGGGCAGCAGAGTAACTGGCAGACACAAATTAATTGTAAAACAGGAGAAAGCCTAAGTAATCTCATTTCTAACTCACTGTTACAGCTCCCACCTTCCCTGAATCAGGTTAAGAGATTATTACTCACCCATCACCCCCAACTTCCCTGTCCCTTTCCCTTGTGCCATGAAGTAAATAAAAGCTCAATTTTAAAAGTATTACCTCTTAAATTTTTGTATGTCCTGGAAAAGAAAACACTGGGAGACATTTTTACAGCCATCATGAAGCATAAAATGGCCACAAGACATGCCCCGGCTCAAATTGCATACAGGTGAACTCAGCTTTTTGTCCAATTGTTACTTTTCCTCAAAGGGCAAACTGACTTCAGTCACAGGCTCTATTGGTTCTGCAGAAAATTGACTAAAATCAGACATTCATTCATTTATAGAGAAATCAACCCCCACTGAGTACTTCATAGATCTGTATATAAAATAACCAAATTTTCATAATCATTTATTCCAAATTATGTCTCACCCTGATTCTAAAAGCTTCCACAAAAGCATTAGTTTGCACACATAAGCTTAAATGGGACTCTTCATGCAAATGAAAAGTGGTTACTTTATATTATTACAGTTAATTTTTCATTTCCTCACTGAAAAATTAAAATTTGTTAAAATGTATTTATTTTTAAGTGATACATAAAACATAAGAATTGTACATTCTTGTGGGATACTATATGAGGCCTCAAAATATTAAATTTTAAGCTTATTTTTTCATAGTTCACATATTGGAGATGATTCCATTACTGTCATATTCATGTTTCAGATGGCCCTTTGAAATGATAAAATGAGAACTAATTTCCACTAAAAATATATTCAACCAACCTTGTACCTGTCCAATATAGTCTAAATCTCAAGACTATATATTCCCTATGTAATTCTAAATCTTATTCAATTGAATTTAGAACTGGAGGATCCAACTTGATATGTTTGCTTTAAGCATTTTTTCTTTCTTTGTTAGAAGTAACTTTTCCCCATCATAGCAAGAGTTTATAATCATTGTAGAATATCTAGAAATAGGCAAAATCATGTAAAAGAAAAATTAAAATTCACTCCAATGTTAACATCCAGAGGTAAACACTGAAAACATTTTGATACATTTTAATAAGATTGAGCTGATTCCCTTGATAATCCCAGGATATCCTGGTTCCCAGGGTAACTTCTACATTTTGTTGCCTATCCCCTATGGTAATAATGAATATTTTACCATATTGTTAAATATTCTTAGGTAGTGGGATTTTCAATGACTACCCCATCACCTAATTATATTTTATTTAATCCATCCCTGATGCTGAATATTTAGGAGACCTGTCTTTCTGCAAGAGCTATAACAATCACCAGAAGGAATTGGGCCACTGCCACACAAAACAGTGCCAAGTCATCTGGTGACAGTCAGGGACAGAGCCACAGCCCACACACCCTTCATCTCTGGTGGGCTTAAGAACACTGGAAAATCTGATCATACCAAGTCCTATTTTGATGGAGGCAGCCTCTCTCGTTCAGTGATCTGATATTCCATATAGAATACGAAGGTTACATATTATTTGGAATATTAAAACTGATACATGTGGAGTTTACCATGGGGCTAACATTCCCTCCAGTAGTTGATTCTTATGAAACCCCAAGCCTAAGAATAGATGAAGGTCTCTCTTATGTGACTTTCCTGGTTATTATTCATTACTAATTTTCCTTGAGCAACGCATCTCAGTAAAATAATTAGTACACGACCAATTCAACAACTACCAGATATGAGGAGTGCCCTTGACTCGGTGCAGCAAGCATCTTTTTTTGTTGTGGTTGTTATTCCCAAGGCCATAAATGTACTGATTAGAAGCAAGAATGCTCATCTAGGTCTCTGAAAAGAAGGTGATGAGTGGTATGTCTGAGCAACTTGTCTCTGGCTCAGTGTCACTGAAATGCCACACTCCTTACTGAAGTCTGTTGATAACGGGGACAATGCACAGCAACTCTTAGCAGTTGACTTTATATCAGAGACTCAAGCTGAAAGTTAGCACGTGAGGGCTTCTGTCAGCGCAGAAGGCTTACACCATTAGCAGATCTGAATATTGTTTAGAATGTGAGGCCAAACAAAAATCTAGGTCATTAAGTGCGTAAAAGAAATGGTTACAATGGCTCCATTCCAAATAAAATGCAACTTAGGGGACTAAAGAAATGAATATTGCAGTGCACTGGTAATAAAGAGTGCATATTTTTTTGTGGTCCTGGGAAATGAACTCATGACCAAATGTTTGCAAGGCAGGCACTGTGCCACTGAGCTATACCCCCAGCCCCAGGATTGGTAACAGAGAAAAATACTGCTTTATGTATATTATCTGAGTGTCCTTTGGGATATCTTATTCTTCAGGATGTTGGAATTAACTGATACAGAATGGGGATTGGGATATTACCATAAACTGATGAAGAATTTTTAAATATGAATACAAAACAAATAAACAGAAACTCTCCAATGTCTCTGGAAAGCTCATCCCTGGAGAATAAGTAAACATTATAGTGCCATATAATCTTGAAAATATAAAAATGTGAAGGAAAACAATATACCTATGGGAATCTCAATTCGTGAGACAAAATTCAAAAGTCGTTCATGGAAATTTAAGCTTTTGATATTTTTTAAAATGATGTAAAGGAGAATAAAACGTAGTTTTTCACATCAGAAAGTACATACAAAATAAACTAGAAAAAAATTCCATAGTTCTCTTTAGGGATCATCAAATGCCATAACATCTTCCAAATACTCGCCTGAGTTCAAGGGTAATTGAAAACCTGTGAAAAGTGTTTGAAAAATTTTAGTGCTCAGGAAAGATCACATAATAAGGTATGTCTTGCGCACATTTCATATGTAAATGTGACTATGCAAAGCTTTTGACTTTTTCCCAAGTTCATCATTTTTTTTCGTTATTTTATGTGAAAATCAAGAGTGACAACTTAGTTTCCATACTCATTTGTACACATCTAGTGCTGGAAATAGCAAAAAGAGAATTCCCAAAGAATAAAATTTCAGGAGAAATTCCTAAAAGACAAAGAGAAGGCCATAAAGCAAGGCAATAGGACAATAAAACTGGAATTACAATTTTAGTGTTCAATATGTAAATGTACTCACAGGACCATCCCTCTAAAATAGTTGCAAGATGCCTTCTATCATAAAAAATAACTCCATGTCCAGAAAAAAATGGCGACCTAAATATGCATATGTAACTCTCCTACTGCACACAAAATAGAGAAAAAGAGGCATCTGTGTAGAAAGTAAGGAAGAGTACTATGACCATGCAAGAAATGTGGAGGGCGTGGAAATAGATATGAACCGTTATAACAGTTGAAAAAGATACTGAAATTTTAGTAAGTAGAATAATGGCCACCCATACAGGTCCATTGTCCTAGCCCCTAAAACTTGTGAATATATAACATTAGATACCAAAGGAGAATGAAGGTAGTTCAGAATCTGATCTCAAAGTAGTGAAGCTATCCTGGATTACCCAAGCGAGCCTGGAGTAATCATAAACATTTTAAAAGTGGAAGCGAGACAGAAAAGGAGGACAGAATGATTCAATGTGACAAGGATTGACTTGCTTTTGCTGGTTCTAAAGATGTGGGGAGAGATCACAGACCAAGGAATGCAGGTCTGCAGAAGCTGGAAAAGACAAGGGAATGTATCCTACTCATAGTGCACAGAAAGAACACAACCCTTCCAGTGCCTTCATGCTCCCCCAGTGAGATGTGCGTCACACTTCTAACCATGAGAACTGTAGGATAATACATTTGTTTTCTTTCAGCCATAGTTACTTGTCTTGGTAGCAAATAGGAAACTAATGCAGTTTCTTGAGAAAGTAGCACTGTAAAAGGTAAAGGGGACCCTGGAAACAACAGAAGAAATTCTTTCTGCACTCTCTAATTTAGAGGATCAGTTCTGGCAATAAGAAATGCTAAAAAAAAAAAAAAAAAATCGTAAGACTTGGAAAACCTCCTTTGACCCTAGCACCAGCAGCATTCAAAACAATTGTGTTGAATGGCCCTGTGGATTATAAAATGGTACATCGAAGAGTGCCAGAGGTAGGTTTCACAATCTTCAGGAGTCAAGAGGTGGCACTTATAGCTGATAGTGGATGCCTCATAGTTAAAGAAACTGGGCACATATTCCACACGGAAAGATGGAAGCAAGAAGCTGCTCCTTAAAAAAATGTTCCCCATCTTGGACAACCCAAGAACTTCAGTTCACTTCCCATGACCTTTTGTGGCAACCGAACTGCTGACCAAGTTATACAAACTTATTTCACCAGACACAGGACATAAAATTAGGGAGAAAAGATTTTTCCTACGCAAGAAAGGGAGAAAATACGAAAGATACAGCGAAAGGGAAAAATATTGATCAAGGCATTATGTGAAATAATACACTGGTCAAAAAGTAACCCAGATGTTCAAAAATACAGAACAGTAAGTAAAATACAAGAATAAGAGTGAAGTGAAATACAAATGGTCAAAAAGACAGTTTGTTTCCTTTAAGGAAACAAAATCTGTTAGAGACATTAAAAGCTTCATTAGAAAAAAATACATGGGAGACAGAAAAAAGATCCAAGGGAAGAATGATGATTATTTTTTAAATGAAAGTCTAGAATAAACAAAAACTAAAGATGAAATCATCAGATATATTCTTAAATGGGAAAAGCTGTGCATGTGAAGAACAAATGGATTTATGAGATAATGCTACTGAAGAAAGACCAACTGTAGATATATTGAAGATAAATGTTTGAAAACTTCTAGAAATAGAACTGTGACTACATAAAATGTCCCAGCAGGCAAGAAAAAGTTAATGTCAGATTTCTTTTCTCAACTGTAAGAACAATGTACACAATGTATACAGGAATTTAGGGGAGAGTTTGGGCTTCATGATTTTATCATCAGCCAGCTCATATGATCAGTAACATGCAAAAGCATTAGGATTTACACAATCAGGTTATTTCCATGCATGCAAGGATTCTGACCTTGTATTCTCCTCCATTACCCTACTTCAGGCATCTTGAGCTCCTTTAGATATTTCCAAACAGCAAGCTCACTCTTCCTTTTCTTGTTTAGCAGTGTTTTAGCTGGTAGAATTAATAATAATTAATAACCAGAAGAAGAAAAAGGAGAAGGAGAAGGAAAAAGAAGAGGAGGAGAATGAGGAAGAGGAGGAGGAGAAGGAGAAGGAGGAGGAAGAGAAGGAAGAAGAGGAGAAGAGGTAATATAAACATTCAAAAGAGGAGACCAAATTGGTAAGAATTTCAGGTCAGTAATTTCTATACAAAACCCAAAAGAACCAATGAGAGAAGATCCGGGGAAGATGGCGACCAGGTGAGCAGCAAGGGAGCGAACCTCCTTAATAAACACCACCAGCTCGAGAGAGACTTGGCGAGCGTGAATGCCGGGACCTCGGCTGGGAAGTTTAAACTGGGCGTATTTCTCTGAGATGCCGGGGGAGATGTGGTAGGGCGGACCAGGCTGCCGGGGCAAGACGTGGGAAAGCCCCAGATGCTGGGAGCCAGGGACGATCCCCGCGGGGAAGAAGCTTGGCTCGGTCCAAGCGCAGTGGGAGCGCGGCCGCCTCGGTCCCTCCCGCCTCCCAAGCCGGTGCAGCCCCCTGGCGACTCCCGACAGAGATCGGCTTGCTAGCGGCGGAGACGCCCGGCAATCCCACGTTTCGCGCGTGTCGGGCGAGCCGCGCGGAGGGCCCCAAACGCCGCCGGAAGTGGAGAGAAAGATTTGCTAGGTCCTAGCGCCCTGAGAGCACGGACGGCTCGATCCCTCCCGCCTCCCGAGCCGGCGCAGCCACCCGGCAACTCCCGACAAAGATCGGCTTGTTGGCGGCGGAGACGCCCGGCGGTCCCACGTTTCAGGTGTGTCGGGCGGGCCGCGCAGAAAGCCCCAAAGGATAGACTGGCACCTTGGAACCTTCATGCCTGCAGGGACTCCAATAACTGGTGAGATATCGGCGCTCGCGACCAGATCACCGAGTGGGGGAGGAGATCCATCCCTATACCTGCAGGGAACCCTGGGAGGGTGGGGGAGCAGTCTTACACACCTCACCCAGGTCACTA